>CAUYTI010068528.1:0-14393 GCA_963575145.1 Galago senegalensis | reverse complement strand
AGAGTCTTAAGCTGTTACCCTATATAGAGGGCTGTGGCATCACAGCTCATGGCAACCTCCAACTCTTGGGTTTAAATAATTCTCTTGCCTCATCCTCCCCAGTAGCTGGGACTACGGGTGCCCACCACAATGCCTGACTATTTTTTGTTGGAGTTGTCATTATTGTTTAGCAGGCCCAGGCCAGGTTCAATGATGTATGTGACTGGAGCCCTGTTGACTGAGCTATGGGCGCCACCCAAAAAGTTGGTTCTTGAAAAGATAAAATTGATAAACCTTTGGCTAGATTAACTACAAACAGAAAAGTAAGATCTCTAATAACCTCAATTAAAAACAAAAAGGGATAAACAACAATAGATATCACAGAGATAAAAAAGATCATCACTGATTACTATAAAAAAGTCTATGCCCAGAAATTTGAAAATGGGGAGGAAATGGACTAATATGTGGAATCACACTGTTCCGCAGACTTAACCATGAAGAATTAGAACTCTTGAACAGACCAATATCAAGCTAAAATTGCAACAACAGTAAAAAATTTCCAACAAAAAAAATCCTGGATCACAATGTTTTACACCAGAATTCTACCAAACTTTCAAAGAAGAGTTTGTACTTATGTTGGAGAACCTATTCCAAAAGATGGAGAAAGAACCCTTCACAACTCCTCCTGTGAAGCAAATATCACCCTGATACCAAAAACCAGGAAAGGGTACAACAAAACAAAAATCCTGGCAAAGAGAATACAGCTATATAATAAAAAAATATACACCATGACCAAGTGGGCTTTAGACTGAGAATATAAGGCTGGTTCAACATGCACAAATCCATAAACATAATTCATTACATATATAGAAGCAAAAAGAAAGACATATCCTCACAATAGATTCAGAAAAGGCATTCAACAAAATTCAGCATCATTTTCTGATTAGTACATCTAAGAATATGGCATAGATATGGCGCTTTTTAAAAAAATTTTGTTTGTTTAGGATTCATTGAGGGTAAAAGAATTAGATTACGCCAATTGCATTTGTCCGATAAAGTCTTTCTTATAATTGTATCCCACCCCCAAGAGGTGTGCCATACACTGTGACCTCCATACCCTTCTCTCCTCCCCTCTCCCCACTTGCTCATTCCTTCTGCCCACCCCTTGTATTGGCTCATCTACTGCCTTCATATTAGAATTGAATACATTGTATTCTTACTTCTCCATTGTCATGGTGCTTTACTAAGAAGAATGTATTTCAACTCCATCCAGGTTAATATAAAAGGTGTAAAGTCTCCATCTTTTTTAGTGGCTGAATAGTATGGCTGTGTATACATATACCACAGCTTGTTAACCCATTTTTGGGTTGCTGGGCATTTAGGCTGTTTCCACATTATGGTATTTGTAAATTAGCTGTGATAAACAGTCTAGTGTAAATGTCCTAGCAATTAACTGTGATAAACAGTCTAGTGCAATGTCCTTATGATAAAAGGATTTTTTTCTTCTAGGTAGATGTCTAGTAATGGGATTGTAGGATCAAATGGGAGGTCTACTTTGAGGCCTTTAAGGATCCTCCATACTTCCTTTCAAAAAGGTTGTATTAGTTGCAGTCCCACCAGCAGTGTAAAAGCGTCCCCTTCTCTCCATATCCATGCTGGCATCTGCAGCTATGAGACTTTGTGATGTAGGCCATTCTCACAGGGATTAGGTGATATCTCAGGGTAGTTTTGATTTGCATTTCTCTGATGATGAGGGATGCTCAACATTTTTTCATATGTTTGTTAGCCATTTGTCTGTCTTCTTTAGATAAAGTTCTATTCATGTCTCTTGCCCAGTGACACATGGGATTGTTGGGTCTTTTTTTGCTGATTAATTTAAGTTCTCTATAGATCCTAGTTATAAAGTTTTCATCTAATTCATAATATGCAAATATCTTTTCCATTCTGAAGGTTTTGTGTTTTCTTTGGTTGTTGTTAGTTCTACAGAAGATTTTTAGTTTATTTTTTTTTATTGGGGAATCATTGAGGATACAAAGAACCAGATTATACTGCTTGCATTTGTTAGGTAAAGACCCTCTTATAATTATGTCCTGCTCCCAAGAGGCATGTCTCACACTGTGACCCCCCCATTTCCCTTCCTCTTTCCCCATCCCCCCACCATGCTTAATTTGAGTTTGCTATAGATCCTAGTTATCAAGCTTTTGTCCAATTCATGATATGCAAATATATTTTCCCATTTTGATGGTTGTCTGTTTACTTTGTTGTCTCTTAAGCTGTACAGAAGCTTTTCAGTTTAATTAAGTCCCATTTGTTTGTTTTTGTTGTTACAATTGCCAGTGGAGTCCTCTTCATAAAGTCTTTCCCCAGGATTATACCTTCAAGTGTTTTCCCCACATTTTCTTTGAGGATTTTTATTGTTTCATGCCTTAGATTTAGATCTTTTATCCAATTTGAATCAATTTTAGTGAGTGGAGAAAAGTGCAGGTCCAGTTTCAGTCTTTTACATATGGTTTAAAAGCACCATTTATTGAATAGGGATTCTTTCCCCTAGTGTATGTTCTTGTTTGGTTTATCAAAGGTCAGGTGGCTGTAAGATGTTAGTTTCATCTCCTGATTTTCTATTCAGTTCCAAATGTCTATGTCTCTATTTTTGTGCCAATACCATGCTGTATTGATCACTATGGCCTTGTAGTATAGCCAAAAGTGTGGTAGGTGATACCCCTGGCTTTGTTTTTATTACTAAGAATTGCCTGGGGTATATGGGGTTTCTTCTGGTTCCATACAAAATGAAGAATTATTTTTTCCAAATCTTGAAAGTATGATGATGGTATTTTAATGGGGATTGCAGTGAATCTGTAAGTTGCTTTGGGTAGTATAGACAGTTTCACAATGTTGATTCTTCCCAGCCATGAGCATGGTATGTTCTTCCATTTGTTAATATCTTTCACGATTTCTTCCCTTAGAGTTTCGTAATTTTCCTTATAGAGGTCCTTCATCTCTTTTGTTAGGTACATTCCTAGATATTTCATTTTTTTTTTGAAGCTACTGTGAAAAGAATTGTGTCTTTGATTAGCTTCTCATCTTGGTTATTATTGGCATATACAAAAGTTACTGATTTGTGGACATTGATTTTATATCCTGAGACATTGCTATATATTTTTTAAATCACTTCCAGGAGTCTTGTGGTTGAGTCTTTGGGGTTCTATAAGATCATACCGTCAGCAAACAGTGAAAGTTTGACCTCCTCTGCTCCCATTTAGATGCCCTCTTGCCTGATTGTATTGGCTAGAACTTCTTGCATTATGTTGAATAATGGTGGCGATAGAGGATGATCTTGTCTGGTTCCAGTTCTAAGGGCAAAAGCTTTCGGTTTTACTCTATGCCATATAATATTAGCTATGAGTTTGTTGTAGATGGCTTCACTCAGATTAATAATTGTGCCACCTTTGCCTGGATTCTTAAGTAGAAAAGGATGCTGAATTTTATCGAATGCTTTTTCTGCATCTATTGAGAGGATCATATGGTCTTTGTTATTGCTTCTGTTGATATGGTGAATTACATTTATGGACTTACATATATTAAACCAGCCTTACGTCCCTGGAATACAATCTACTTGATCATGATGAATGATTTTTTTAATGTGTAGCTGTAATCTATTGGCTAGAATCGTATTGAAATTTTTTTTTTGGCTAGGGCTGGGTTTGAACCCGCCACCTCTGGCATATGGGGCTGGCGCCCTACCCTTTTGAGCCCTTATTGAGAATTTTTGCATCTATGTTCATTAGTTATATGAATATCCTTTTTTTTTTTTTTTTTTTTGCAGTTTTTGGCCAGGGCTGGGTTTGAACCCACCACCTCTGGCATATGGGGCATCTATGTTCATTAGTGAAATTGGTCTGAAATTCTCATTTTTAGTTGGGTCTTTTCCTGATTTTGGTATCAGGATGATGTTTGCCTTGTAGAATGTGTTAGGGGGAAGATTCCTTCCTTCTTAATTTTTTGGAATAATTTCTGCAATATAAGTATAAGCTCTTCTTTGAAGGTTTGATAGAATTCTGGTGTGAGGCCATCTGGACCAACGCATTTTTTGTTGGGAGATTTTTTATTATTTCTTCAATCTCAGTTCTTGAAATGGGTCTGTTCAAGAGATCTATTTCTTCTTGATTAAGTTTAGGGAGAGGGTGTGATTCCAGGTATTGATCTATTTACTCCACATTGTTAAAGTTTCTGGGCACAATAGTTTTCTTATAGCACTCAGAGATGATCTCTTGCATCTCTGTAGCATCTGTTGTTATGTTATTTCCCTTTTATCATTTCTGATTGAAGTTATTAGAAATTTTACTTTTCTGTTTCTAGTTAATCTGGCCAAAAGTTTATTGGTTTTATTTATTTAAAAAAAAACTTTTTTTTTTACACAATCTTACTATGCTACTCTCGGTAGAGTGCCATAGTGTCACAGCTCACAGCAACCTCAAACTTTAGGGCTTAAGAAATTCTCTTGCCTCAGCCTCCCAAGTAGCTGGGAGTACAGGTACTTACCACAACACCAAGCTATTTTTTGTTGCAGTTTGTCATTGTTGTTTTAGCTGGCCCAGGCCTGGTTTGAACCTGCCAGCCTTAGTGTATGTGGCTGGTGCTGTAACCACCGTGCTGATCTGAACTTTCTGTTTTAATTTTCTGAATGATTCTTTTGTTTTCAATTTCATTCTTCTCTAATTCAATTTTGGTTATTTCTTTCTTTCTGCTAGATTTCAGATTAGATTGTTTTTCTTTTCCCAATTCCGTAAGATGGTTAATGAGTTTATTGATGCATTCTCTTTCTGTTTTTTGAATGTGGACCGCTTTTGTTGTATCCCACAAGTTTTGGTAACTTATGTTAATTGTTATTTCTGAGGAATTTAACAATTTCCTCTTTTATCTCTTCCTGAACCCAACTATCATTCAGGATAAGGTTCTTTAATTTCCAAGTCTGTGTGGTGATGAACGTTTTTGTTGGAGTTGAATTCCACCTTTATTGCCTTGTGGTCTAAGAAAATACAAGGTGTAATTTCTAATCTTTTAATTTTGCTGAGGTATAGGGTGGCACCTGTAGCTCAAGTGGCTAAGGTGCCAGCCACATACACCAGAGCTGGCAGGTTTGAATCTGGCCAAACAATGACAACTAGAACCAAAAAATAATGCACGAGGTATAGTGGCAGGTGCCTGTAGTCCCAGCTACTCGGGAGGCTGAGGCAAGAGACTTGCTTAAGACCAGTAGTTGGAGGTTGCTGTGAGCTGTGACACCACAGCACTCTACCCAGGGTTGAGGCTCTGTCTCAAAAAAAAAAATTGCTGAGGTTTGATTGTATCCTAGGATGTGCTTGATTTTGGAGGATATACCATGGGCTGACAAGAAAAATGTATATTCTTTAGCTTGGGATGGTGTATTCTGTATGTTTATTAAGCCCATTTATTCTAGGGTCAAATTTAAGTCATTTGTATCTTTGTTTAGTTTGTTTTGAGGATCTGTACAGTTCTGTAAGAGGGGTGTTAAAGTCTCTAAGTATTATGGTGTTATGGGACATTATGCTGCTTAGACCCATTAAGGTCTGTTTCATAAGTTGGGGAGCATTTAAGTTGGGTGCATAAATATTTAAAATTGAAATGTCTTCTTATTGTATTATTCCCTTGACCAGTATAATGTGACCATCTTTGTCTTTCTTAACTTTAGTTTCTTTAAATCCACTTGTTTCTGAAAATAAAACTACAACCCCTCCTTTCTGCTGATTTCCATTTGCTTAAGATACTGTTTTCCATCCCTTAATCCTGAGTCTTGAATTGTCCTTCAAGGCTAGGTGTGTGTCCTTGAGACAGCATATGGATGGCTTGTGCTTTTTTATCCAGTCAGCCAGCCTGTGCCTCTTCAGTGGTGAATTCAGTCAACTGACATTCATTGAGAGACTTTATAAGTGTGGTGGAATTCTATTCATTTTATTTTGTGAAAGTCTCTTGTGTTGTTTTATCCTTTGTGCCATCGTGGAAGCTAATTTTTCACCTTCAGCTTCTGGATGTTTACTTTGCTGGTGGTCCATTGTGATGGTCAGTGTTGAGAATAGGTCTATGTGTTTCCTATAGAGCTGGTCTTGTTGTAGTGAATTTCCTTAGTGTTGTATATCCAGAAAAGGTTTGGTTTTCTCCATCAACTTTGACGCTTAGTTTAGCAGGATACAGAATTCTGGCCTGAAAATTGTTTTGTTTAAGAATGTTGAAGTGGATGACCATGCTCTTCTGGCTTGGAAGGTTTGAGTTGAAAAGTCTTCAGTCATCCTAATGGCTCTGCCCTGTAGGTCAGTTGACACTTACTCCTGGCTGCTTATAGAATTTTTTCTTTCATCTTGATTTTGGTCAAGTTCATTACAATGTGTCTTGGAGAGGCTCTGTTTGAGTTAAGATGATCGGGGTTCAATATCCATCTGAAAGAAGTGTATTGGAGTCTTTAGTAAAACTTAGGAAGTTTGATTTATAATATTCTCCAGTAGGGCTCTCATTCCTTTGGGACAATCTTTTTCCCCTTCAGGAATCCTAATTATTCATATGTTTGAATGCTTCATGGAGTTTTGTAGTTCTCTAAGTGTTCTGCTTTCTTTCTCTTCTTTTCTGCCTCTTTAACTACTGGGGTTAATCGAAACACTTTATCCTCTAGCTCTGAGGTTCATTCTTCTCCATGGTCTAACCAATTTTTGATACTTTCTACTGCATCTTTAAATTCCCTGATTATCCTCTTCCTATCCTTAAGCTCCATCATATCCTTTCTATATTCTATATATCTTTCGTCTGACTTTTTTTTGAGACAGCGTCTCACTCTGTTACCCTCAGTAGAGTGCTGTGGCATCACAGCTCACAGCAACCTCCAGCTCTTGGGGTTAGGTGATTCTCTTGCCTCAGCTTCCCGAGTAGCTGGGACTACAGGTGCCCGCCACAACGCCTGGCTATTTTTTGATGCAGTTTGGCTAGGGTGGGTTTGAACCCTCCACACTCAGTATATGGGGCTGGCACCCTACTCACTGAGCCACAGGTGCCACCCTCTCATCCGACTTTTTGTTCTGTTTTTTTAATTTTCGTGTCCATTCCTTTTATTGTCTTTATCATCCATATTTTAAATTTCTTTTCTGTCAAGTCCATTAATTCTTTATAGGTGGAATCTTCTGTAGTAGCTGCCTCATGATCCTTTGGGGGAGTCCTTCTGTTTTGGTTTTTCATGTTGCCTGAATTTTCTGTTGTTCTTCCTCATGTGTTTTTAATTCCTATTCACCTCCTTGTCCTCCTTTTTTCTTCTCACCACCTCCTTGCTTCAAATTACCTTGTCTCCGAGCTTAGATCTTGAAGTGACCTCAGCCTGTACAAAGACAAACTCTTTCTTATGGGCAAATAAACAGAAGTCCTTGTTTTAGATGACAATATGTTGTAATATGTTGTGGCACCAGGTGGTGCTATACTTTTTTTTGGAAATGGAGAGCCCAGCCAGCAACCTCTATGGTCCTTATTTCAAACTTAGTTGCCTTTGGTGATTTCCTGATTGTTTCCTCAGCATTCAGACCCTGCTGGGTTGGGATCTTAAAGCTCACAAGAATCCTCAGGGGCAGGTCTCACAGCACCCCCTGACTCCATTTCCTGTGGGATGTGGGAGTCCCTCAGCCTGTCCCAAGAGTGGCAGGCAGAATTAAGATAGCTGTGCTTTAGGCTTATGCTAAGACCTTCTCACAACCTTCCTACAATGGCAGCCCTCTGGCTGCCTAGACCCTCTCAGTATGGCTGCCTCACCAGCCACCAAACCTATGGCAAATCCACTCCAACTAGTATTCAAATCTGGTTGCTATATAATATTTGAGTCTGCCCACTTTTCCAAGTTTTACATTCAATGCACAGTTTCTCCCAACAAGTGAAATCTCTGTAAAGGCTTCCTCCCATCCTGGACCTCAGTGAGGGGCCAGCCAATCCTAACTGGTCACAATCACTTGCCTAATTCATTAGATTTTCACCACTCTAGAACCTCCATATGCTGTATCCAGCTAACCACCTCTTTCCTGTGCTCTCTAAGCATAACTCTTGATAAGGTCACTGTGCCAGGTATAGCTTCATTCTGTCTTTTTTCCCGTTGTTCTAGAAGAACTCAACTGAACAATCCTTCTGGTCTGCCATCTTGCTCCACCCCAGATGGGGTATTTCTTAAACTGATAGAAAACACCTATGACAAACACACGCCAACCTTATATTGAATGTGGTAAAACTGAAAGCATTTCCACTTAGAACTAGAACCAAAGATATTCTCTATTGCCACTACTATTCAACATAGTGCTGAAAGTCCTAGCCAATGAAACAGCAAAAGAAGGATATCAAGTGTATCCAAATGGGGACAAAGGAGGTCCAACTTTTGCTCTTTCATGATGATATGATCTTATACTTGGAAAACCCCAGGGACTCAACCATGAGATTCCTGAAAGTGATAAAGAATTATAATAAATCTTGGGATATAAAATCAATGTCCACAAATCAGTAGCCTCTATATACACCAGCAACAGTCAAACTGAAAATCAAAAGACATTTCCCTTCACAGTATCTTCAAAGAAAAGTAAGTAGCTTGTGATATACCTAACAAAGGATGTGAGAGATCTCTATAGAGAGAACTATGAAACCCTGAGGGAAAAAAATCGCAGAAGACATTAATAAATGGAAGAACATACCATACTCATGGCTGGGAAGAATCAACATCGCTAAAATATCCATACCACCTAAAGCAATATACATATTTAATGCAATACCCGTAAAGCATCAATGTCATGCTTTGATGATCTTGAAAAAATAGTTCTTCACTTCATATGGAACCAGAAAAAAAAAATAGCCAATGCAATTCTAAGAAATAAAAAAATCTGGAGGCATCACTTTACCAGACTTCAGGTTATGCTATAAGTCTACAGTGATCAAAACAAAATCATAGTGGTGCAAAAATAGAGACTTGATCTATGGAACAGAATTGAGAACTTACAGATGAAACCAGCCTTATTTCATCATCTGATCTTTGATAAATTTAACAAAAACATACACTGGGGAAAAGAATCCCTATCTAATAAATGGTCTGGGAGAACTGGTTAGTCACATGTAAAAGATTCAACTGGACCTTCAACTTTTATCACTTACAAAAATTTATTTATGCTGGATAAAAGATTTAAATCTAAGACACAAAATGGTAAAAACCCTAGAAAAAAATGTGGGAAAAACTCTCGACAACATTGGCCTGGAAAAAATTTTATGAGGAAGACCCCCATAGACAATTGCAGAAAAACCAAAAATAAATAAATAGGGCATGATTGAACTAAAAAGCTTCTGCATAGCAAAGGAGACAGCTAAAGCAAACAGACGACCTTCAGAATGGGAGAAGATATTCACATGTTAGGAATCCCATAGGGCTAATAAACAGAATCTACAAAGAAATCAAACTAATCAACAAGAAAAGAGCAAACAACCTGATTTATCATTGGGCAAGAGACATGAACAGAATCTTCTCCCAGGAATACAGTTATATGGCCAAAAAAGAGATGAAAAAATGTTCATCATCCCTAAGCATCAGAGAAATACAAATCAAAACCACCTTGAGATCACTTAACTCCTATGAGAATTGCCCACATCATAAAGCCCCAGTGCTGCAGACGCTGGTGTGAGTGCTAAGAGAAGGGGACACTTTTACCCCTTTGGTGAGATTGCAAAGTAATACAGCCATCTTGGAAAGAAGTGTGGAGAATCCTCAAAAAGCTAAAAGTAGACCTTCCATTTGATCCTGCAATTCAATTACTAGGTATCTACTCAGAAGAAAAAAAAGTCATCAGGACATTTGCACTAGATTGTTTATCAGAGCTCAATTTACAATCGCCAAGATGTGCAAACAACCTAAATTCCCATCAACCCATGAATGGATAAATAAACTGTGGTATATGTATACCATGGAATACATTCAGCCATAAAGACAGATGGAGACTTTACATCTTTTGTATTTACCTGAAAAGATTTGGAGAACATCCTCCTAAGTAAAGTATCACAAGAATGAAAAAATAGGTTGGGAATAGTGGCTCATGCCTGTGATCCTAGCCCTCTAGGGGGCTGAAACATGTGGGTTGGTTGAGCTCAGTAGTTTGAGACCATCCTGAGCAAGAGTGAGACCCCATTTCTACCAAAACCAGAAAAACTAGGCAGGCATGGTGGCACACACATGTACTCTCAGCTACTTGGAAGGCTGAGACAATAGAATTGTTCAAACCCAAGAGTTTGAGGTTGCTGTGAGGTATGATGCCATGGCACTTTACCCAGGGTGACAGAGTGAGACCCTATCTCAAAACAAAACAAAACAAAAAAAATAAAAAGGAAAAGCAAGCATCCAATGTACTCAGTATTAATATGAAACTAGCAGATGAACAGCTACATGCCCAAACAAGAGAAAAACACATTTACATGCAAGAAGAGGGGAGGGGAGGGGGCAGAGGGGTGTGGTAATCTCTCACCTATTGGGTACAATGTAGGGGTATATGGCACACATCCTGGGTGAAGGGTTCAACTGCAACTTGGACTTTACCTAATAAACGCAAATAATGTAACCTAATTGTATGTACCACGATATTAATCTGAAATCTGAAAAATGTTAATCTTATCCAAAAACACTTTTATAGAAACATCCAGAATTATGTTATGCAAAATATGTGGCCACCATGGCTTAACCAAGTTGGTACACAAAATTAACAAAATTAACCATCACATTGGTTATTTTTAAATGTTAAAATCATTTATTTAAAAAGTATGTTTAGAATTCTGACGACCTGTAGAAGGCTGAAACTGGACCCTCACCTTTCACCATTAACAAAAATGGATTCTCATTGGATAAAAGATTTAAACTTAAGACACAAAACTATAAAAATACGGGGAGAGAGTGTAGGGAAATCTCTTGACGAAATTGGCCTGGGAGAATACTTTAGGAGGAGAGCCCCCTGGCAACTGAAGCAACACCAAAAATATATTACTTGGATCTGATCAAAGTAAAAAGTTTCTGCACAGCCAAGAACACAGTAAGTAGAACAAGGAGACAGCCCTCAGAATGGGAGAAGATATTTGCAGGTTATGTTTCTGACAAAGGTCTAATGACTAGAATCCACAGAGAACTCAAACTAATTAATAAGAACAGAACAAATAACCACATTTCATTGTGGGCAAGAGACTTGAACAAAAGCTTCTCTGAAGATGATAGGTGCATGGCCTATAAACACATGAAAAAATGCTCATCATCTTTAATCATCACAGAAATGCAAATCAAAACCACTTTGAGATATCATCTAACTCTAGAAAGATTAGCCCACATCACAAAATCCCCAAACTACAGATGTTGGCATGGATGTGGAGAGAAGTGAACACTTCTGCATTGCTGGTGGGAATGCAAGCTAATACATCCTTTTTAGAAAGAAGTTTGGAGAACACTTAGAGAACTAAAAGTAGACCTACCTTTTGATCCTTCAATTCCTCTGCTAGGTATATAGCCAGATGACCAAAAATCATTTTACAACAAAATATTTGCACCAGAATGTTTATTGCAGCCCAATTCATAATTGTCAAGTCATGGAAGCAGCCTAAGTGCCCATTGACTCATGAATGGCTTAACAAATTGTGGTATATGTATACTATGAAATACTATGCAGCCATAAAAAAGATGGAGACTTTACATCTTTTATGTTTACCTGGATGGAGCTGGACCATGTTCTTCTTAGTAAAGTATCTCAAGAATGAAAGAAAAAGTATCCAATGTACTCAATACTATTATGAAACCAATATATAATCACCTACACTTTCATACAAATGATAAAACACAACTAGAGTCCAGAAAGAAGGAAGGAAGACGGAGAGAAGGGAGGGGAGGGGAAGGTGAGAAGGCAGGAGGGTATTTGGTGGGACCCCACCTAATATGCACAATGCAAGGGTACATGTCAAAACTATTAAGAGTAGAGTACATGTCAACACTATTAAGAGTAGAGTACATGTCAAACTCTACTCTTAATAGTGCTAAGAGTATAAATGTCTTAGCACAACAAAGAAGTAAATGAGGTGGAGGTTATTTTAACCAGTTTGATGTAAGCATTCCAAATTGCATATAAAATCACCACATTGTATCCCATAAATACGTTAATGTACACAGTTATGATTTAATAGCAAATAAATAAAGATAGCCAAGCTGATGCAAAGGCTAGTGTTTATTGCTATTCTACATTATTGCTGTTATTAAACCATTAACAATGAAATAAATATTTTAGATCAAACACCAAAAAAATAAAATAAAAAGTGTGTTTAAAGACTACTGGTCAGGTATTTTGTAGAATGTATCTCTGTTTGAGTTTGTCTCGTGTTTTCTCATTATTAGACTTTAGTGATGGGTTTTCATGAAGAATACTATAGAAGTGCCTTTATCTTATCATATACCAAGGGGAACACAATTAACACCTAATTTTATCACTGATTATTTTGATTTTGATCATTTGGTTAGTTACAGTGTTATCCAACAGTTTTCTTTAATGTAAAGTTACTCTTTTCCCTTTTAATACTTTATTCTTTCTGGGCAAGTCACTAGGTTCAGACCCCATTCAAGAGGAAGGAATTGAGCTCCACCTCCAAAGAAGGGTAATAGCTATATGCATGTATATTACTTAAAATTCTTCTGTAAGGGACATATGTCCCTTCTCCCCCATTTATTTATTTATTTATTCAATCACTTATTTATAGCAATATGGACTCATGGATATTTATTTTATTTTGTGGGTCTATAATCCAATACTATTATTTATTTTATTACTCAATTCACTCCAAGTTTGGCCATATACTTTCATGCTAGCTCTTGTGTGCTTTTGACTGGTCCTCATTTTTTTTTAAGCACTTCCTAGCTTTCTAGCACCACAGGATGCTCCAGGTTCATATTGTGTTTTCTCTGCCTCAGCTCTGCAGTTAGTCATTTCTCCTAGGAACCCTGGTTATTTTTTTGAAGAATGGTTTTAGAAACCTAAATATGGGTAATGGGTGTGCTCATTGCTACTCTGATGACACCACTTCCAGATCTTCTAAAAGGACCAAACTAGGAAATACACGTATGTGTACCGACACGTGTACATACATATCTATAGTTCTTTCTATATATATTACTGTAAACTTGAGTTCACTAAAATTAAACATGTATGATATTGGTGTAAAAAATTAAAATCATGCCTTGTCTTCCCAATCTCCCATAATTATTTTGCTTATAATAAAAATGTGATGTCATGACTAAAAATAAAAGAATAAAATAAATGTGGGTATGGGTTCATACCAATATCCATGACTTGAATCTAGCAAAACAAAATTTAGCCTTATCCCCTTACTGTTTTGTTTATTTATAACTACTTACTCTGGGAGGGCAGAGCCAAGATGGAGGACTACAGCCAACTTTTTATAGAAGCTCCCATCCAGAAGGAGGCTGAAAGGACAGAAGTTTAGCAAGTTAGCTGATGGTTTGGAGCAGAGCCAAGAGAGAAGATTGAAGAGTCCACTTCAACCTTCCTGAGGTGAGCTGTGATCCTAAAAATACAACCAAAAGGTACAAAATCCACCACCAAGCAGACGAGAGTCCCCTCCCCCACAACAAGGGTTCACAGTTTACTCCATGCAAACAAGCGAGCAGAGTTCAAACTTCCTCCCACTCTATCCCATGGGAGAGACCCCCTAAAAACTGGACCTCTTGCCCCTGTGGGTGTGCCATGGCACCCTCCTGCCAGGCATAAAACTGTAAAACTGTATAAAACTGTATATATTCCCCACTTGCAAAATTGAACCCTGAGGAGTCCCCACCCACACACTTCGAGGTCTAGAGGTTTGTTACCTATGGAATCCAGATTCTTGGGCATCTCCTTGGGAAAAGTGGAGGGGGAAAGGGCTGGTGCTATTCTGGGCTGACTGTGGCACAGGCGTGAGGAGAGGAAAATTGGCTCAGAGGACGCCAATACAGCAACAGTGGCATCCTAAGCTGCAAACTGATGCCATGCCAGACCCATCTCTCTGGGCAAACAGAGGTTCTGGACAACAGCCACAGGCAAAACACAGAGAACTTTCGTAAGTAAAGCACCAGCCCTCAGGATCTAATCCACCTGGGACAAAGGCAGTGGGCGGGGAGAGGCTAGAATTGACACCTGAGTGTAAATTGCTATTTGTCTGCTGCCCAGAGCTGAATGCAAGGACTTGCAGAGAAATCTAGCTGGACAGAAGCCTAATTTAAACACACAAGGCCCCCCTGCTGAACTCAGATTTCTGGCTGATTTTGCCAGTCGTAAACCCTGTGAACAGTGGCCTACTGGAGTGAATAGGGTCACAGACCTAGGGGATTA
>CAUYTI010068527.1:0-30514 GCA_963575145.1 Galago senegalensis | reverse complement strand
TTGCCTGGTTCCTGATCTGAGTGGAAATGATTTCAATTTGATTCCATTCAGTACGATACTGGCTGTGGGTTTGCTGTAGATGGCCTCTATCAACTTGAGAAAAGTCCCTTCTATGCCTATTTTCTTAAGTGTTCTAATCATAAATGGATGCTGGATATTGTCAAAAGCTTTTTCTGCATCAATTGAGAGAATCATATGGTCTTTCTTTTTTAATTTGTTTATGTGATGAATTATATTTATTGATTTATGTATGTTGAACCATCCTTGAGATCCTGGGATAAAACCCACTTGGTTGTGGTGTATAATTTGTTTGATGTGTTGCTAGATTCTGTTTGTTAGGATTTTGTTGAATATTTTTGCATCAATATTCACTAGTGATATTGGTCTATAATTTTCTTTTCTTGTTGGCTCTTTTCCTGGTTTGGGGTTCAGGATGATGTTAGTTTAGCTTCATAGAATGTGTTGGGTAGTATTCCATCATTTTCTATATTTTGGAAAAGGTTGAGTAATATAGGTACTAGTTCCTCTTTAAAGGTTTGGTAGAATTCTTATGTGAAGTCATCTGGTCCTGGGATTTTCTTTTTAGGGAGATTATGTATAGTTGATGCTATTTCAGAACTTAATATGGGACTGTTCAACATTTCCACTTTGTTCTGGCTAAGTCTTGAGAGGTGGTGTGCTTCCAAGTATTGGTCGATTTCCTTCAGATTGTCATATTTCTGGGAATAAAGTTTCTTGTAATATTCATTAAGGATTTTTTGAATTTCTAAGAGGTCTGTTTTTATTTCGTCTTTACTGTTTCTTATTGACAAGATTAGAGATTTTGCTCTATTTTTCTTGGTTAGGTTGGCCAAAGGTTGATCTATTTTATTGACTTTTTCAAAAAACCAACTTTTTGATTTATTGATCTGTTCTATAATCGTTTTATTTTCAATTTCATTTAATTCTGCTTTAATTTTGGTTATTTTCTTCTTCTGCTAGATTTGGGATTGGAATGTTCTTCCTTTTCCAGTTGCTTGAGATGTCCCATTAAGTTGTTAACTTCCTCTCTTTCTGTTCTTTTGAGGAAGGCTTGCAATGCTAAATTTCCCTCTTAGGACTGCCTTTGTGGTATCCCAGAGGTTCTGATAACTCGTGTCTTCATTATTGTTTTGTTCTAGAAATTTGGTAATTTCCTTCTTGATCTCATCTCTGACAAACTTATCATTCAGCATAAGGTTATTTAGCTTCCATGTTTTTGTATGGGACTGCAGATTCCTGTTGTTACTGAGTTCAACTTTTATTCCATGATGGTCTGAGAAGATACATGGAATAATTTCTATTCTCTAAAATTTACTTAGGTTAGACTTATGACCTAAAATGTGATTGATTTTGGAGTATGTTCCATGGACTGATGTTCCATGGTCTTCAGTTTTGTTAGGATGAAAAGTTCTGTAGATGTCTCTTAGGTCCAAAAGTTGAATAGTTAAATTTAAATCTAAAATTTCTTTGCTAAGCTTCTTATTGGAGGATCTTTCCAACACTGCCAAAGGAACGTTGAAATCTCCAACTATGATAGACCTGGGAGAAATCAAGTTGCTCATCCAAGTTAGGGTATCTTTTATAAATTGGGGTGCATTCTGGTTCCGTGCATAGATATTGGTAATTGAGATCTTGTCATATTGAGTATCACCCTTAACAAATATAAAGTGGCCATCCTTGTCTTTGTTTACTTTTGTTGGTTTAAATCCTATTGTATCTGTGAACAAAATTACAACATCTGCTTTTTTTCCGCTTTCCAGTTGCCTAGAATATAGATGACCATCCCTTCACCCTGAGTCTATATGTATCTTTTAAAGTAAGATGCGATTCTTGAATACAGCAGATGTCCAGTCTGAGTTTCTGTATCCAACCATCCAATCTGTGCCTCTTTAAAGGACAATTTAAGCCCTTCACATTGATTGAAATTATTGATAAGCCTGGTAAAATTTTAAGCATCGAGTTGCTGGAAAGTCCAGTAGACATTTTTAATCCTTTGCAATTGTGGAAGTTGGAATTTGATCAAAAGTTTCTGAGTGGGCTTACTTTTGTGGTGGAGGATTACACTGGTCATTATGGAGGACAGGTATGAGAATTTCCTGGAGAGCTGATTTAGTTACGACAAATTTCTTCAACATGTGAATGTCGTTAAAGTATTTAATTTTTCCATCATAGATAAAACTCAGTTTCACTGGATACAGGATCCTGGGTTCGAAGTTATTTTGTTTTAGGAGATTAAAAGTTGATGACCATTCTCTTCTGGCCTGAAAGTTTTCAGCTGAGAGATCTACAGTCATCCTAATACTCTTCCCCTTGTAGGTTATGGTTTTCTTATGTCTGACTGCTTTCAGAATTTTCTCTTTCATCTTAACTTTAGCGAAGTTACTTATGATGTGCCTGGGGGATGTCTTGTTTGTGTTGAGTCATGCTGGGTTTCTGAAACTATCTTCTATCTGAATTTCAGAATCTCTTGGCATGTCTGGAAAGTTCTCTTTCATAATTTCATGAAGAATAGCCTCTGTGTTTTGTGAAGCAACTTCATCACCTTCAGGGATTCCTATAAGGCGAATATTAGTTTTCTTTGAATTATCCAAGAGAAAGATCCGTTTTTGCTCTCCATTTCTTTTGATCTTTGTGCTCCTGGGCTTGTTCAAAAGCTCTGTCTTCAATGTCACAGAACCTTTCTTTTGCCTGTTCCACTCTGTTACAGAGGGCTTCCACCATATCTTTCTGATCCTTGAGGGCTGCAATCTCTTGTCTCAGTATTTCAAAATCTTTGGTCATTTTATCTTTGAACTTGTTGAATTCTTGGGACATCTTTTGAATAATTTTCTGAGACATCTTTTGAATAATTTCTTGAAATTCTAATTCCCTCCTTTCTTCCATTCTGTTAATCATATTTACTATCCAAATTCTGAACTCAATTTTTGACATCTCAGCCATCTGTTTATGGATGGGGTCTTCAATTGCATCTGTCCCATTTTTCCTTGGGGGAGTTGATCTATTCTGGTTATTCAAGTTGCCAGAGTTTTTCTGCTGATTCTGCCCCATGCTGAGTTCACCCTGTTTGGAAATCTTATCAGAACAGTTCAGTCAGTGGCTTATTCTGGCTACCTAGAGAGATAGGTTGTGTCTGTCATCTTTTCTCAGTTCTCAGGCACTGGGACAACTGAGGCGCAGCAGAATGGTAGCAGCTGCATGGGAGCGTGCATAGCTAGATCAGACCTCATTTTTTCTGCCGGGCTGACCAGGGGGCAAGAGACCTGCAGTGGCTGGATCATTCCTATTACGGTTCCCCTGGGTTGACTCAGGTACAGGTGACCCACAGCGATGCAGGGTACTCACACATATGAATCAGTCCTAGTTTGGCACCACAGGGGTTACCAGGGGACAGGAGAATGACAGCAGCTGCACAGAGCACAAGAGAGGCTCAATCAGTCCTACTTCAGCCCCACCAGAGTGATGTGTGGGGGAGCAGTGGAATAGCTGGGAGTAGGAGAAGGACAGCAGCTGGATCAGTCCTAGTTTGGCCCTACAAGGGCAACTGGTGGGCAGGGGAATGGCAGTGGCCAGATCAGTCCGAATTCGTCCCCCCGGGGCCACTGTAGGGAAGGGGAATGGCAGTGGCTGGAACAGTTCTTGATCAGCCCTGCTGGGGCAATGGGGGGGGGCAGGGGAATAGCAGCAGCTGTGTGGGGAATGTACACAGTTGGGTCAGTCCTAGTTTGGCCCCACCAGGGCAAATGGGGGTTAGGAGGGCAGCAGCAACTATGTAGGGAGCATGCACAGCCGGGTCAGTCCTAGTTTGGCCCTGCAGAGGCAACCGGGGGACAGGGGAACTGCAGCGGCTAGATCAGTCCTTGTTCAGCCCCACCTTAGCAATGGCGGGGGGGGGCGGGGGAACGGCACCCATGGCGCAAGGCACGTGTGTGACCAGATCAGTCCTAGTTCACCCTGCCAGGGTAACTGAGGAGCAACCAGGTGGCAGGGTGACAGCATCAGGTGGATCAGTCCTAGTTTAGCCCCACCGAGGCAACCAGGGGGGCAGGGGAATGGGGAGTGAAGGACTCCTCCGCTGCTGCCCGCTGGACGTGTGTAGCACTAGCAAGCCAATATGGGCCCTCCCAGCACGGGAGCCCGTAGCAGGGAACTCCTCTGCTGCCACCCTCAGGATGCCCGTGGCTCTAGCACACAGTTCTGGTCCCGCCAGGAAGCAGTACACTCCTCCACTGTGGCCCTGCAGGTTGCATGTGGCTCTAGCAAGTAGTTCTGGGCCCACCCAACACTGTCATCTGGAGTGGGGAGCTCCTCTGCTAGTGCCCGTGGGGCATGCACAGCACTAGCAATTCGATCTGGGTCCTCCCAGTGTGGAAGCCCAGAGTGAGGAACTCCTCCAACACCACCTGCAGGAAGCACACAGCTCTAGCAAACAGCTCTGGGCCCGCCTAGAGCGGTCAACTCCCCTGCTGTGACTCCGAGGATTGGTGTGGCTCTAGCAAGCAGTTCTGGGCCCGCCCAGAGTGGGGACTCCTCCACTACCACTCACGGGGTGCACATGGCTCTAGCAAGTAGTTCTGTGCCTGCCTGGAGCTGGGGGGCTCCTCTACAGCCACCCACTACCCGCAGGAGGTGTGCAGCTCTAGCAAGCAGTTCTGGGGCCTGCTTTGTACCTGTCTTTTGTGTTCTTAAATGCTCTTCCTTTGATTTACAGCTTGCTGAACTTCTTTCTGGGTTAAGCTCTCCATCTTTGGCTTCATAGATTCTGATTCCATACAGTTTTTCTTCCTTTGCTCAGGAGCCTCTGACAAGGGCTGCTACTAGTTGGCCATCTTCCCAGAATCCCCTTCCTTGTAACTTCTAATAAAAGTGCTATCTTACCACTGATCTGTGGTCCATGGGTTCATTCTTTGAATCTCCAAGACCAAGAACCTACTGAAGAGTGAAATTCCAGTATCAATACCAACAATAATATGTCACTTAAAGTAGGACCAGGAACTCCATGGAGAGACACACAATGCCCTTTTCAGCAGCCTGAGTGGGACACTGAGAATTATTCTAAGATGTCTACTATCACTCAGAAGAGGGAAAAAAAATCCCTTAGCCTTTCTTTGGTGGCTTAGGGAGGCATTGAGAAAACATACCCAGTTAACACCTGACTCTTCAGAGGAATAAGTTATTTTAAAATATACATTTAATACTAAAGTGGGCCTAGAAATTTGCAAGAAATTACAAAAATTGGCCCTAGTCCCTGACCATAATCTGTAAGACTTGCTAAAAATTGTCACATTAGCCTTTTATAATTAAACCAGGAAAAAAGACTGGAGAAAGACAGTGGTTCTGACTCAAGCAAGCACTTCCTGGGAGGCAAGTCACCAGCCCTTGTCCAGAATGCAGAGGTGACTAATAGAGATCAACCTGTCTCCAGAGGGAAAACCCTCAGGGAAAGAGAATTGTTTCATCCTCTGAGCTTGACTGAAGACTTTCAGCAGAACATTTTATGGCTCTGCACCATATCATCTCTGTCCAAGAGCCGTGGGTGTGCCTGACTGTGGAGGGCCAGGTGATAAGATTTTTCCTAAATACCAGAGTCACCTTTTCTACATGTGTCTCAAATCCTGGACTCTCATCTCTCAAGCCCATAACAATCAAGGGTGTATCTGGATAACCAGTAACCAAATTTTTCTCTTAACTCTTATAATTGAGAAAATTGGCTTTTTTTATCATGCCTCTCTAATCATGCCTAAAAGTCCTACTTCAGTCTTAGAAAACTATATACTGACTAAAGCAGGAAAAAAAATTACTATGAACACAAGATAGCATCCTATGTTATGTCTTTCCTTATTAAAGACAGACATTAATCCTAAAGTATAGGCTACTACTGAAGGACAGGTGAAAAGACTGAGTAAACCTTCAACCCATTCATATCAAATTCAAATATCTTACTTTTTATCTCTCCCACCACCTTAAAACTGATTGAACTTAAGTTCTGGACTCATCACACCCAAGTCATGCCCTACCCACTGACAAAAGCAACAGAACCTGATATACCAGTACTCCATATCTGGACAATGAAACTAGTTGGTGACATAAAGATCTAGATAAGGAAATGGTTGTAAGATTCACCCTCCTTCTCTTCATTCTCTTTTCTTTTTCAATTCTGGGAATTGTGGGAAAGGGACAAGATATAATGCCCTATCAATGAGATGAGAATGTTTGGAATTACCCTGTTAAAAAGTCATGAATATGTCTGATTGTTATCTAGTAGGGGAACTTATGTAGATCAGATATTTACATATTTTTCAATAGAGGCTTGTACTCCACTAAAAGTGATCAGGAACTTCACTGTGTTATAGCACATCTAAAAGAGTATCGACTATCAGGATTTGTATGGATGGAGACCAGGGAGACAAACCAAGGAAAGGATATGTTTCCCATCTGCCTTAAAACATTTATGCCAGGAGAAGATTGTGTAAAGTTCTCAGGATGCCCCACCTCCTCTGTGCTTTTAAATAATAGCTTCTCCAATGTTTTAAGACAATTACCATATCTTACGCCAGTGTACACCCTCAGTTTCCTAAGGGGTGATTTTTGCTGTGTGGACACCAGACTTTTTCTTATGTTCTGGCTAATGCCACTGGGGGCCCGTCCATCCTAGGGAAATTAACTCTTTTTTGCCAGGAATAGGACCTGAAAGACACCAGAAATTGAGAAACCTGAGATCTTAATCTTCCATACTTCTGGAGGGGTGTTTACCTGTTCATCCCAGCTGAATATATATGTCCTTGTCCTTATTAATAATGCCAGACATGGTAATTAAACTAAATGGTGAGATTAGTTAACTATCTTGCTCTATAGTAAAAGCTTTGAATGCTACCTCACAAGCTCTTAGCACCCTAAGTGTAGAACTTGGACAAAATAAGGAAGCAGTCCTGGAGAACAGACCAGCCATTGATTACTCTTATGACATAATCATGGGTGTACAAAATTTAAAGAAATGTGCTGCCTCAACCTATCAAACAATTCCAAATTAATAGAACACAATTTAAAATAAGTACAAAGTGTACTTTACAATTTCACCCAAATAGAAGGCTTTTATGGTTTAGATTTTAATCAATTGTTTTCTTTATTATCCAATTTAAATTGGTTAATAGCATTAGTTATTGTTGTGGGAATTATTCTAGTTTTAATATTATTTGTATGTTGTTGTATCCAATGTACCACATGTTTTATGTCTCTATTACATAATTACAACACTGTAATTATTGCACCACTAGGGATCATAAGATTGACTCACATATTAATTATTTCTAATCAAAACCACAATCAATCCAGAATCTCATTTATTGTGGACCCCAGGATTGGCCTCCTCCATGAGACCCCTGAATATCTCCCTTTTATCTTTGCCCCAATCCAGCAGGAAGCAGTCGAGATCAGTCTTCACCCTTTTTTTCTCTAACAGTAGTTAGGGCTTCCACTTGGAGGGAGAATTGATGCAGGTCCACTTTCCTTAGGGCTGGACATGAACTCTATTTTCTAGCCCTAAGGAGGCTAATAAATTAGTTTTATCAATGTTTCATCTAAGCTGCCACTCCCCAGGAGAAGCAGAAAGCCCCCCAAAATAGCCCATTCCTATACAATGGAGGTTTTAAAATTAACTTCTGCTAGCATGCATCTGGCACCAATGGATATGACAAAGTTTAAACATACATATCACTTTCCCAAACTCCCCTGCCTGCAGGAAAAAAATAAACCACATATAAATCCCAAGACAAACAGCAAAAATTGGCATCCAACTCAGGACCCCCTCTGCTGTGCTGGAGGCTTTCCTTCTAATTTTATGTATAATACCTATTAAAAAAATCTGTCTTGTCACTTAATAATAGTAATCTGTGAATTCATTCTTCAATTTCCTAAGACAAAGGACAAGAAAGAGAAATTTCAGTAACAGAAACTCTGTATTTTCTGTAAAAATAAAACTTCTCAAGAAAATAAAGTTTATTAATTTTAATCAAATAAAAATGTGACTGAGGTTTTTCCTTTTACCATTTGTGATTTTGTCATTTAAGAAAAAAAACTCAGAGGCAATCATGTAATTCTTTCCCCCCTTTATTTATTTTTCCCCAGAGTTTCTCATTGTAATAATCTGTAATTACTACTAAGCCCTATCATTTATATTTCATCTACAACTCCAACTGTATTCTTTTAAAATCATGCTTTTATTTTTGATATAGTTCTCAGGCATGTCCACTTATCTCAGTAAATGCCTCATCAGTCTGTTTACCTTTCTGCTTCCAGTTTTCTTAATGAATCCCTAATTTATTTACATAAAATCCATGATTGACACTTCATCTTTTTAATACGATTTTTTGTTTTCCTTCCTGTATTTTTTTATCATGACATAAAAACCCAATATAATTTCACTGCATTCATAGTCTCATGACATATCTTTCACTAAAAATATACACTGTATATGCTAAAATACATACATATACATGTACATATGTATATTTTATATGACAAAGACACAATAATAATCACTATTCCTTAAATTTGTCATAGTACATTAGTTCTCTTTCATTTTACTCATGCTATTCATTATTCTCTTACATCCTACATGGACAGAATTTCAAAAAAAATATTTAAGATACATGTAAAATTTGTATCATATCAAATTCTTACTGAATATTCTAAGTTAAATTTGTTGCTTTCAAAAAGCTATTTTAGCTAGTATAGCTGTTTTAGCTCTGTAACATAATTTTTCAATTACTTATATGTTCCTTTCCTCCTTTCTTTAGCCTAATAGGATATTTTTAAGAAAAAATATAAATTTAATTTTTCAACATGAACTCCATCAAGCTCAAGATACTTTTGTAAAGAATGACACCAGCTATTTAACTCATTTGTAAAAATCTGTGGGTATTAAGAATTTAACCATGCCAATGAAGATAGACTATTAACTGAAAACAAATATTCACCCTATAAAAAATTTTTAGAGGTTAGGATAGAAAATAAAATCAGAAGCCAATTCAAGGATGTAAGGTGGATTCTTAATGATATTTCATGAAAACTCTCAGAAAATTGTCTTTGCTTGATGGAGGAATGAGATGAAACATTGTGGTGATGGGAAGGACTCTCTGGTGAAGCTTTCTTGCTTTTTTTGCTGCTAAAATTTTAGCTAATTTTTGAGACCCTTCCACAATAAGCAATAGAGACTTCCCTCATTCCTTTCTCTTAATTAAAGCTATTGTTTTGCTTACTCATGGTTGGTGAATTCATTCTTTAATTTCCTAGATCAAGGACCTGGCACAGAAATTTCCATAATAAAATGATCTAGCAAGCTCACTACTGACTATATATCCAAAGCAACAGCAATCAGCATGTCAAATAAATATCTTTGTTACCATATGTCCTTGAGCTTTATTTATAATAGCCAGGATAAGGGATCAACCTACGTGTTCATTAACACATGAATGAAAAAGTCTCAGGAAATAAATAGAAATCTCAACAAAGAAATAAACAATGTGAAGAAAGTAAAATTGAAAATATACAATACAACAATTATACAAGTTTATAGTTATATTAAAAAATGGTTTATGAGCTTAATGGAAGGGTGGAGGAATAGAGAAAAAAAAAAAACTCAGTCTACCAGAAAGTGGAACAATAGAAATTACTACATCTGAATCATAGAGAATAAATAGACTTATAAATAACAAACAGAATTCAAGGACACATGGTATTATAAATATTGTAATACAAGGTTTACATTTGTATAACTGGGATTATGGAGGGAGATAAAAAAGAAATCTGAAAAAAATATTCTAATAATAGCAGAAAACTTCCCAAGTTAATAAAGTCTAAGTCTGCAGAATCAAAAAGGTGGGAAAAAAACATATATGGACAAATTCAATGGAATATGTACAAAGAAACATTATAGTGAAACTTCTGAAGACTAAGGAAAAGGTAAAAAAATTTGAAAAAAGTTACAGAAGCAATAACAAACTTATTGGGAAACCATTGTAAATCCAGAATCCCAGAACCCTATATCAAGCATAAATATCCTTCATGAATAAAATAAAAATCCACACAGTTTCAAATAAAAGAAAAATTAAAAAAAACATTTTTCCACTCTATTTATTCCAAAAGAATAGCTAGTGCTCACTTTAGCAGCACAAATACTAAAATTGGAACAGTACAGAAAAGATAAGTATGTCCCCTGTGAAAGCATGACAACCAAATATGTGAAATGTTCCATAATTTTTTCTTCTTAGTAAACTATCTCAAGAATGGGGAAAAAAATATCCAATGTACTCAATACTAATACGAAACTAATATATAAACAACTACATGCTGACAGGAAAGAAAAATCACAAGTATAGTTTAATAAGGAGGAGGGGCGTGGAGGTAGAGGAAAGGAGAAAGAAGGGAGGGCAATTGGCAGGCCCTCATTTAATGTGCAAAATGTGAGGGTGTTCAGCTCATCCTGTGGGTGAAGGGCTCAACTACAACTTGAACATTATCTTAAAAATAAAAACAATGTAACCTAAACATTTGTACCCTCATATTATTCTGAAATAAAAAAAGAATAGCTACAGGAGGCTCTGCGCCTGTGGCTCAAGCAGCTAAGGCAACAGCCACGTACACCTGACCTGGTAGGTTCGGATCTAGCCCAGGCCAGCCAAAAAACAATGACGGTTACAACCAAAAAAATATCCGGGTGTTGTGACGGACACCTGTAATCCCAGCTACTTGGGAGGTGGAAGCAGGAGACGCGCTTGAGCCCAGGGGTTGGAGGTTGCTGTGAGCTGTGATGCCATAGCACCCTACCCAGGGCAACAGCTTGAGGCTCTGTCTCAAAAAATAAAAATAAAAAAGAATAGCTACAGATACCTTTCTAAACAGAAAGGAAAAAAAGAAAACAAAATGAATCTTGGACTATGAGGAATAGAGAAGGAAACATAATAAACAAAAATATAAATAAATAAAATAGATGGCCCTCTTTCTCTTTAGTCTTCTAATTATGTTTGACAATTTGAAGCCAACGATAACATATATCTCATGTGAACTTAAATTAGTGTAAAGGATACGTGTAAGGAAACTATGTTACATACAGAGAAAAGTAAAGGGAGTAAAAATTTCTGCTCTTCACAGAACAGGAAAAAGGAACATACCAATGCACTAGGATAAGCAGTGTGTATATAATGTGACACTAAAATAACTATATAAAATATATACTCAACTGCTATATAAATTAATCAGTAATGGAACTCTCAAAATGTTTAAATAGTCCACAGGTAGCCAGAAATAAAATAATAGAAAAATGCAAAACAGAAAAAAAACAAAACCCAGTAAAATGACATACATAAGCCCTAATATATCAGTAATTACATGAAATATAAATAGTGTAAATACAAAAATTAAAAATAGATAATTTAGGAGTATTTTACAAAATATGACTCAGCTATGTGATGTCTAAGTGACACATCAAATACAAGTATACTGATTGGTTGAAAAGTAATAGGATGGAAAAATCCATGTAAATATTAATCAAAGCAAGAGAAATTTCCAAGATCAGTTATGTTAATGTCAGAGCAAGTGGTTTTGGACCATAAAAAACTTGTGCTTATGTGTGTGTGTGAGAGAGAGACAGACAGAGACAAAGAGAGAAATATTGTGTAATTAGTCATGGAACAATCCATGAAGTCATAGAAATCCTAAATATGCATATACTAAAGAATAAAGCTACAAAATAGGGGGATATATGTATTACAGAACTGAAAGGAAGAAAAGACAAATCTAGGATTATAGATTAGTTGAAGATTTCAACAATTTTTTCTCAATGTTTCATAGAAAAAATTAGACAGAAAATTAGCAAGGATACATACAAATTTCAAAAACATTTTTAATGGATAAGAAATAATTGATATCTGTAAGACACCTTATTCAACAACAGCACAATATTTTCTTTTTAAATGCCCACAGAATACTCACCTAGATAGGCCCTAAATGAGATCATACAAATAAATTCAACAAATATAAAATAATTGAAAATATAAAGTGTATTTTATCAACGCAGAGAAATCAAATTAATGACAGACAAAAATAATGACAAGAGAAAAAAATTCTTAATACTTGGAAATTTACCACTTCTAAGCATCACAATTTTTATAAAGGAAATCTCAAGGAAAATTTTTTAAAAATGTACTTTACTGAATCAAAATTAAAATATAGCATATAAAACTAGTGGTACATAGTGAAAGCATTGTTGAAAGGGGAATATAAAATCTACATTTAGATGCAGATTATAAATGAAGATATAGAGAAGATATTAGTAAAGAGGAAAAATCTCACAACTATATCCTGATATCTTTCCTCAAAATGAACTCATATAGGCAGAATAAGAAAAATAATATAGATAAGAGCAGAAATTGTAAAACGGAAAAAAGAAAGAATCTATCAATGAAACAAAGAGCTGCTTCTTTGACAAGATCATAAAATTTGCAAACATATATCAAGAACACCAAAGAGAAAATAGAGAGTACACAAATTACAAATTTTAAGAGTGGTGATATAAATACAAACTACATATATCTAAAGAAAAACAAGGAATACTATGAATAAGTACACATCAAAGTTTGACAACTTTGAAAAATGGAATAATTTCTTGAAAAATCACAACTGCCCTAACTTATCTAAATGAAGTAGATAATTTGCATAGTTCTATAATTATGAATGAAATTAAAATTGTAATAAAAAACTACCAGAAATAAATCTAGAGAATTCTCCTAGATGTTTAAAAAGTAATTAACACCAATTCTATGCAATCTCTTCAGGAAATAGAAGAGGAGATATTACTTTTCAATATTTTGCGTGAAGCTATTGTTATCCTCTTATCAAAATCAGAGGAAGAGAATAAAAAATATATAGAGACAAATATCCTTCATAAATATAGGCACAGAAGTACCTAAGAAAATATTAATATATAGCCCTTAGAATTCAGTACTTTATTTCAAAATATTATGGAGGTACAAATATTTTTGGTTACTTGTATTGTTTTTTTTTTTGTACTTGAATCAGGATACTAAGTGTGCACATCACCTAGATAGTGTTAATTGTCCTTGGTAGGTAGGTCTTTGCCCATTCCCTCCTCCCCCACTACTGAATTTCCACT
Organism: Galago senegalensis; assembly: GCA_963575145.1. Classification (NCBI taxonomy): domain Eukaryota; kingdom Metazoa; phylum Chordata; class Mammalia; order Primates; family Galagidae; genus Galago; species Galago senegalensis. The sequence goes on along the minus strand of CAUYTI010068527.1, from coordinate 17,328 downwards.
GAGTTTTACTTCCTCTGTGTGCCCATGTATGCTCATCAGTTAGTTTCAATTTAATAGAAAATATAAGTGGTGTTTGTTTTCCCATTCTTAACTACTTAGGATAATTGTCTTTGGTTTCATGCAAGTAGCTGAAAAAGGCATTAAGTCATGCTTCTTCATGGCTTAGTACTATTCTGTGTGCAAGTGTGTGTATATATATATATATGTATATATATATATATACACACACATATATATTCACAAATATATGTATGCATATACATACATATACACATATATATGTATACATATAGATACATATAGATACATATCTGTGTGTGTATATATATACACATATATATGTATGCATATACATACATATACACATATATGTATACATATACATACATATATATGTATATATACCACATTTGTTAATTCATTCATGAGCTGATGGGTACATGGGTTTAGTCTACATCTTGGTAATTGCTAATTGTGCTGCAATGAACATTCAAGTACACTGTTTTTGAAATAAAATGAATTATTTTTTCTTGGGAAAATACCCAGTAGTGAGATTGCTGGATCAAATGGGATGTCCCCTTTAAGTTCCTTAAGGTACCTCCATTCTGTTTCCATAGTGAGTGTACTAACTTGCAGTTATACCAACAATGGCTAAATGTGCCTTTAAACATCCATACCAACATATGTTATTTTTAGATTTTTTTTAACATTTTTTTTGAGACAGAGCCTCAAGCTTTCCCCTTGGGTAGAGTGCTACAACATCCCAGCTCACAGCAACCTCTAACTCCTGGGCTCAAGTGATTCTCCTGCCTCCACCTCCCAAGTAGCTGGGACTACAGGTGCCTGCCACAACGCCCAGCTATTTTGGATTTTTTTAATAAAAGCCATTCTAACTGTGGTGAAGTGATATCTCATTGTGGTTTTAATTCACATTTCCTTGATTATTAATAATCCTCATCATTTTTATGTTTATTTTACATTTACATTTATTTGACATTTATTTGACATTTGTCTACCTTCTTCTGAAAAGCCTCTCTCCATATATTTTATACACTTTTGGGGGGGGGCAGGGCTGGGTTTGAAGCTGCCACCTCTGGTATATGGGGCCAGTGCCCTACTCCTTTGAGTCCCAGGCGCTGCCCTTTTTTACACACTTCAATGGAGTTGTTTAATTTTTCCCTGCTGATCTGCTTGGATTCTCTGTAGATTCTGGTAATTAGTCCTTTTTCATATGTGTCGCTTGAAAATACTTTCACACATTCTGTAGATTATCTATTTTGTCTGTTTATTATTTCCTTAGATGGGCAAAAGCTTTTTAATTTAAACAAGTCTCATTTATTTATTATTATTGTTGCTGTGATTATCATTTGGTGGTTTTTCATAAATTCTTTGCCTGGGCTGCTATCTACGTGAATTTTTTCCCATATTTTCTTCTAGAATTCTTATAATTTTGCACCTTACATTTAAATCTGTTATTTATCTTGAATCAATTTTTGTGAGTAGTGAGAAATATAGATCCTTTTTCACATTTTTGTATGTGGCTATTCAATTTTCTCAGCATCATTTATTGAATAGGACTTCTTTTCCCCAGTGTATATTGTTGTCTTCTTTGTTAAAGAACAGATAGTTGTAGGCATATGGTTTTATATCTGGGTTCTCTGTTTTGTCCATTGTCCAGGTCTCTATTTTTTGTGGGAATACCATGCTTTTATTGGTTAGTATAACCTAGTATAGTCTTAATTCTGGTATTGTGTTGCCTGCAGATTTTTGTTTTGTTTTGAGACAGAGTATCACTTTATCCCCTTTGGTACAGTGCCATGGTGTCATAGCTCACAGCAACTTCAAACTCTTGAGCTCAAGTGATTCTCTTGTCTCAGTCTCCTGAGTAGTTGGGACTACAGGTACCTGCTACAATGCCTGGAGATTGTTAGAGATGGGGTCACACTCTTGCTCAGGCTGGTTTCAACCCTGTGAGTTCAGGGCAATCCACCGACCTCAGCCTTCCAAAGTGCTAGGATTATAGGCGTCAGCCACTGCGCCCTGCCAAGGTTTGTTCTTTTTGCTTAAGATCACTTTAGCTCTTTGAGCTCTTTCTGGTTCCAAATAAAGCATAGAATTATTTTTTCTAGATCCGTGAAGTATGATGTTGATAAACAGAAACATAAATTGGAGCAAAAACAAAGACCGTGTGATCATCTGAATTGACTCAATATTATATCATAAAAAATTATAAACTTTAATCCAGCGGAATTTATTCCAGAGATGCAATGCTGTTTCAATATTAAAAATTTAAACAATGAATCCACAACAATGATCAAGCAATCAAGTCTGTGTGGTAGAGGCACAGGGATTGATCAATGGAACAGGACAGAGAACATAGAAATAGACCCATGGAAATATGTTTAGCTGACTTGACAAAGGTGGGAAAAACCACTTCAACGGAGGAAAGACAGGCATTTTAACAAGTGGTAATTGAAGAATTAAATATCTATAAGCCCCTTCCCCCCAAAAAAGGAAAAAAAACCTGAAAAAAAGCCTAAGTTTACAAAACATTATAATTTTTTTTAGAAAATATAGCAGAAAGACTTGGGTATACGTTAGAGAATGTCTTCTCAGATTTCAAAACACATAATTCAGAAAAAGAGAAGAATAAAAGTTAGAGTTTATTATAATTCAACACTTCTTTTTTTCTGTGAGAGAACAAGAAGGGGGATGAAAATACTAGGCAAGATTATTACAAAGCACATATCCCACAAATGGCTCATGTTTAGAATCTATAAAACATTATAAAAAGAAAAAAAACCTCAATGATAAAAAAGATTCATTTAGGAAATGAGCAAAAGTCCTGAGGAAACAGTTCACTGAATAGCAAATACAGATAACATACGAGTACATAAAAAGATATTAAATAGAACTACCCAGTAGGAAAATGGAAAATAAACCATCATTAGAAATTACTATACAACTATCAGAATGAGTGAAAATATACTGATAACACCAAATACTGAATATGTAAAGAAACTAAATTTTTCACACATTACTGGTGAGAATATAAAATGGTGCACCCACTCTGAAAAAATTTGGTAGTTTCATAGAGAAGTAAACATGTAACCATCATATTTCTCTTGTGGGGAAGAATTAGATTATGATAGGACAGAAGCCTGCTCAAGAATTTGGAGGTTTTAGCAAAATATTATTTCTTGATGTATGCAGTTACAAGTGTGTTTGTCCTGCTGTAATTTAATAAAATGTACATTTATATTTTATATATTTTTGATGTTTCTCCATAAAGTCTTTATATAAAGAAATAACAATGAAATAGAATGTTTGTATTTGACTAGTTTTCAATAGATCCTTTCTTGACCTTAAATGATTATGGAGGAAAAAAAGACAGTGGCACACACTGAATACGATGATTGTCAAAGCTAGCTAATGATAATATCAAGTATGCTTGATTGACTTAAAGTCAAAGGAATGGAATAAGGGGGGAAGAATGAACCAGATTTGATTTTTGGCACAATAATTTTATTATATGGTATAGCGATTATCTGAGAAAATATAAAAGGAGATGTAATATTTATTTTTTTTACAAAACTATGGTCTATATACTAATATTATAATTATATATGCTACTTTAAAATTATTCAGTGTCACAACTTTTCATACCTCACTTTTTTATTAAATCATAGCTGTGTACATTAATGTAATCAGGGGGTACAATGTGCTGGTTTTATATATAATTTGAAATATTTTCATCAAACTGGTTAACATAGCTTTCAAGGTATTTTCTTAGTTCTTATGTTTACACACTTATTCTACACCTAGTAAATTTCACATGTACCCTTGTAAGATGCACCATAGGTGTAGTCCCACCAATTACCCTCCCTCCACCTATCCTGTCCCCTCCCATCCCCTCCTTCTCCCCTTCCCTCTTCTTCTTGGTCTATAATTGGGTTATAGCTTTCATTAAAAAGGTAAAAATTTGTTTCATAGTAGGGCTGAGTACATTGAATACTTTTTCTTCCATTATTTAGATACTTTGTTAAGAAGAAAGAATATGTTCCACCTCCATCCATGTAAACATGTAAGAGGTAAAATATCCATCTTTCTAATAGATGACATTCTTTTGGGAGCACCAGATGCAGAGGAATGCCAGAAAATAAGCCAAGTTATATTATACTTTCCACTTGATCATGGGTGCAAAGTTTCCAAAGATAAAGCCCAATTATGTCTGAAGTGCATTTATTTGGGCCTCCAACTTTCACAGAGGAAGAAAACATTGAGCAAAGAAAGAAAAGAACCAATATTGGCTCATCCTAACCCTCAGACTCTCAGATAGCTTCGAGGTTTCTTAGGAATTATAGGCTTCTTCAAATTCTGGATCCCTGGATATGGTGAAATAGCTAGACCACTTTATTTTTTAAAAATACTCAAAAAGAGTGTCTGGTCACTCTAGAATGGAACCAGAAAAAAAAATAGGGCATTCCAACTGTTGAAAAATGCTCTTTTACAGCCCCCTGCTTTGAGTCTTCCTACTGGATGACAATTTAAACTGTATATTATAGAGCGGACTGGAATTTCCCTCAGAGTTTTAATCCAACACCAGGGTACAGTTTTACAACCTGTAGCTTATATTAGTAAAGAAATTGACACCATGGCCAAAGGGTGGCCACATTTTCTGAAGTGGTATCCTCTCTGATTTGCACCATATTGTTCTCTGGTGCTTTTGAGTAATAAAGTAAAATGCTATAAATTACAACTACTCACTTCTCCAAAGGTATTCTACTCTCTGATAGTATAGTGATTTACCTGTAGGGTGTTATTCCCTGATTTAGGGTAACAAATTGTGTCAGTTTGCCTAGGATTGAGTGGGTTCCTGAAGTTTTTCAGTTTTAAAAAATGGGAAGTTAGGAGTGAACTCAGATGAGTTAGTCACTACAGATGCAATCGACGTTTGCAAACCAACCACTCCCTCACCACCACGACTACTTGTTGTTTAAATATTTTCAGAAAATTGTACTTTTGAGATGGCTATGAAAGCTATAACCCAATATAGCCGAAGAAGAAGGGGAAAGGAGAGAGGGAGGGGAGGGGAGGGGGAAGGATGGGTGAAGGGAGGGCAATTGGTTGGACCACACCTACGGTGCATCTTACAAGGGTACATGTGAAATTTACTAGGTGTAGAATATAAATGTCTAAACACAATAACTAAGAAAATGCCATGAAGGCTATGTTAACCAGTTTGTTGAAAATATTTCAAATTGTATATAAAACCAGCACATTGTACCCCCTGATTACATTAATGTACACAGCTATGATTTAATAAAAATAAAAAAAGAGTGTCATCTACATACTGAACAAGAGTGACTGTAGGATATGAGAAATGATTCAAGTCTTGGGGTAAGGCTTGTCTAAACAAGTGAGGGCTGTCCCTAAATCCCTGAAGTTACATAGTCCCCATAAGCTGAGTGTTGGAGTCAAAGGGGTCTTCTTTCTAGCCTCATGAGAAGGAATGCAGAAAAAAGCATCTTTTAACTCTGGGACTGTAAAACAGGAAGTTTTTTTCAGAGATATACAAATTGGGAACTGTAGGATGGATAGAAATGACTACGTCATTTATAATGTGGAGGTCTTGTACTAGTTAGTCTACAAGTCCCTTTTGGCTTTGGCACTTCTGAATAGGAGTGTTACATGGACTGATGCAAGGTATTATAATTTCTGTCACTTTATATTTGGTATTATGGGTATTAGCCCATTCTTAGCTTCTGCTTTTAGAGGATATTGTTTTTGATTTGGAAAGACAGTGGGATTTTTAAGTTAATTTAGACTGGTTGAGCACAACTTGCTGTTCCCATCTATCCCTCAGTAACCCGTACTTCTGGATTAATTTCTGTCTCTAATAAGGGACGGCACATTATAGTTCTTGCCCCGCATTCATACGAATGGTTGTTCCCACTTTAGTAAGTATGTCCCTAACTAAAAGGGGAGCAGAACTTTCAGGCATGATTAGGAAGGTATGATAGAACAGCCAGTCACCTCAATTGCATCTTAAAGACTGAAAGAAGAATTTGATAATTAGCTTTCAAGACACCCTCTATATAGTTACAGATTGGGGGGATAGAAGAACAGGGTTAGAGAAGAGTACAGAAAAGGCTGCTCCAGTGTCCATAAGAATTTCTGCCTTCTGGCCCTCCGCTATGAGGCAGACCGAGGCTCTTGAGGGGTGATGACACAAGCTAGAGTCAAGAATCTGCTCTGGACACCCTCAGTCCAGTTTTGGGGGCTGATGGGATCACTGTCCCAGGAGACACTGCCCCTGGGGACAGGCTGCCCTCCAGTGGTCACCCTTGCATTCTGGACAGGGGCCAGGTAGATTGTTCAGCAGGTAGTGCTGCCAGGGGCAATCTCTCTTGAAGTGGCCAGTTTGATTACATTGAAGTACTTGCTCTTAGCTCCTCTGGATTCCCTCTGCCCCTGAATGGTGCCTGTTTGTCAGAGTGACATTACTAGAACTGTCATTATTTTTCTATCCCTTCTCTGTTTTTCCTCCTCTTTCTCCTGATCTTAATTATAAAAAACTGCTGTGGCCATTTTAAGAAGATTCTCTAGATTATGATCGGGGCCTAGACTGAATTTCTGGAGTTTTCTTCTAATATATGGGGTAGTTGGAATGAAATATTTATATTTTAAAATAATTTGACCCTTCAAGGCAGTTGTTCTCAACCTTCCTAATGCTGTAGCCCTTTAATACAGTTCCTGTTGGCAGCAACCCACAGGTTGAGAATTGCCGCACTTGGGTGTCAACTGAGTGTGTTTTCTCATTGACTCCCTAAGCCACTCAAGAAAGGCTGAGGGACTCTAATTTTGCTCCCAGTAAATAGTAGCCAACTTTGAATAATTCATTCAACTTTTCTTGGATTGAGGTAAACCTCCCGGGATGTTTATGCCACTAGTCACCTTGTTTCTCAAGGTCCCATTTGGGATTTTCAAAGAGAAGTGCCTCTGTTCCTGTGGGGTATCTGTCCCTTCCTTCAGAGGACATACTGATATATGATATAAGTATTAGACATCAGTCACAAATAACACCACTTTCTAGCCTCATCCAAGACTTGTTCTCATTAAAGTTAAAGTTTGATGTAGTAGTAGCATTACATTTCTTCAAGAGAGATCAAAGTCTTGTCACAACTCTTAGAGAACATCTGTTACTTGTCTGAGTCGTCAGAAAGTTTTCCTAAATCAACCTTAATTTTTTCAAATCTGTCAGAGAAAATGGAGTGAATACTCATGCATTTCTCCTTTCAATACTCATGGTCTCAACCAAGGGACACAAAGAAGGATACAGTTGCTTTCTGGGGATCCCAACAGGAACAGAAGAAACACTGGGATTGGACTCTGTCTTGGAGTTTTCTAAAGGCATGGAGGAAGCTGCAGGAGTAGATGGTGGGTTTGAATTAGGTGGTGACAACATCTCTCTCAGGAATCCCTGGTCATTTGGGGAAGTTATTACAGTCAGGAAAGTTGGATCCATCTGATAGGTTTTACACAATTGGAGGTTGTCATTGAGAAAATAAAAGCATTCTCCCAGGCTAACTTCTTAAGTGTTTATCCTGTACTCTCTCCAGGAATCATCATAGTTTCATGTCTTAAGCTTAAATCTTTTATCCAGTGAGAGTCAATTTTTGTTAATAGTAAAAGATGTAAGTCCAGTTTCAATCTTTTACAAGTCACCAGCCAATTCTCCCAGCAGCATTTGTTAAATAGGGAATCTTTCCCCAATTTATATTTTTGATAGTGTTATCAAAGATCAAATGATGATAAGTATCTGTGTTCATCTCTTGGTTCTTAATTCTGTTCCATATATCTACCTCTCTATTTTTGTGCTAATACTGTACTGTTTTGATCACTATAGATTTATAGTATAGTTTGAAGTCAGGTAGCATGTTTCCTCCTGCTTTGTTTTCATTTCTGTGTAATGTCTTGACTATTCAAGGTTTTTTCTCATTCCATATAAAATGAAATACTATTTTTTCCAGATCTTTAAAGTATGACAGTGGTTCTTTTATAGGGATTGCATTAAATTTGTAAATTGCTTTCGGTAATATGGGCATTTTAACAACGTTGATTCTTCCAAGCCATGAGCATGGTATGTTTTTCCATTTGTTAACATATTCAGCTATTCTTTTCTCAGAGTTTCATAATTCCCTTTATAGAGATCTTTCACATGATTTGTTAAAGTCCCAAATATTTCATCTTCTTTGGCACAACTGTAAAAGGAATAGAGCCCTTGACTATTTTTTCAGCTTGACTATTATTGGTATATATAAAAGCTACTGATTTGTGACTATTGATTTTGTATCCTGAGATGCTACTGTATTCCTTGATCACTTCTAAGAGTTTTGTGGTTGACTCCCTGGGGATTTCCAGGTATAAAATCATATCATCTGGAAAGAGTGAAAGCTTGATCTCCTCTGACCCTATTTGTATACCTATGATCACCTTCTCTTGCCTGATAGTGATGGTAAAGAATTCCATTACAATGTTAAAAAGCAGTGGAGACAATGGGCAACCTTATCTGGTTCCTCATCAGAGTGGAAATGCTTTCAATTTTATTCCATTCAATACGATATTGGCTGTGGGTTGCTGTAGATGACCTCTATCAATTTAAGAAAAGTCCCTTCTATACATATTTTCTTAAGTTTTCTGATCATGAAAGAATGCTGGATATTGTCAAAAAGCTTTTTCTGCATCTATTGAGAGAATAATATGGTCTTTGTTTTTTAGTTTGTTTATGTGCTGAGTTGTATTTATAGATTTACATATATTGAACCAACTTGAGACCCTGGGATAAACGAGGAGAACTCCCTGGGCAATTGAAGCAACATCAAAAGTACATTACTGGGATCTGATCAAACTAAAAATCTTCTGCACAGCCAAGAACACGGTAAGTAAAGCAAGCAGACAGCCCTCAGAAGGGGAGAGGATATTTGTAGGTTATGCTTCTTACAAAGGTTTGATAACCAGAATCCATAGAGAGCTCAAACTTATTAATAAGAAAAGAACAAGCAATCCATTTCATTGTGGGCAAGGGACTTGAACAGAAGATTCTCTGAAGATGATAGGCACATGGCTTACAGACACATGAAAAAATTTTCATCATTTTTAATCATCAGAGAAATGCAAATCAAAACCACTTTGAGATTATTACCTAACTCCCGAAAGAGTAACTGACATCACAAAATCCCAAAACTACAGATGCTGGCATAAATGAGGAGAAAAGGGAACACTTCTTTTGCACTGCTAGTGGGAGTACAAGCTAATATGTCCCTTTCATAAAGAAGTATGAAGAACACTCAGGGATCTAAAAGTAGACCTGCTGTTTGACCCTGCAATTCCCCTACTAGGTGTATATCCAAAAAATCACTTTATAACAAAGATATTTGCAGCAGATTGTTCATTGCAGCTCAATTCATAATAGCCAATTAATGGAGAAGCCTAAGTGCCCATCGACCCACGAATGGATTAATTAATTGTGGTATATGTAGACCATGGAATATTATGCAGCCTAAAAAAAGATGGAGACTTTACTTCTTTTACGTTTACATGGTTGGAGCTGGAACATATCCTACTTAGTAAAGCATCTCAAGAATGGAAGAAATAGTATCTAATGTACTCAATACTATTATGAAACTAATTTACATTCACTCACACTTTCATATTAAGAATAGATCACAACTATGGCCCACGATGAAGGAGCGAGTAGGGGCAGATGGGGGGGGGAGTCAGATCAAGGGACGGCAAATGGTGGGATCACACCTATGGTGCATAATACAAGGGTACATGTCGGATGTCTTATTATAGAGTATAAATGTTTTAACACAATAATTAAGTAAACGAGGTGAGATATATATTAACCAGTGTGATGTAAGTGTTCCTAATTCTATATGAAATCAGTACATTGTATACCACAAATGCATTAAAGTATACATGATCTATGTCTTTATGATTTAATAAAAATAAAAATAAAGAGAAAAAAGTGACAGCTTACACATAGGTAATTCAGACCATTTCCTCTCTTGTATGCCATAATTTAGAGTTCCTTCTGGTGATTATTGTTCACCATTGGAGAGTTGATACTGAGGCCAGGCCTTGGTGAAGAAGAAAACCATACATTCTTTTTTCAGTGCCCAGAGATCAAGATATCCCAACACAGCCCAGTAGGGTGTTCGAGGAACACAGACTGAAAAATCAGGTGCCTGAGAGCCATAGTGGTCCCACCTGATGACAGTTCTCTTGTCAAGAGAACATGTTACCTGGGTGTTCTCTTAGAAAGAAAATGTTGCCCATCTGTGAGAAAGAGCAAATGTCCAGTGTCATAAATCAATCCTACCTCTGTGTACCCAGGTTGTCAAAAGGTCCTCTGAACAACTCAAGAAGTCTTTCAGCCAAACAAAAGAAAACATCCTTCCAATATTAGGGAAGAATCCCTGAGGAGAGTGGCCTCCCCGGCCCCTGTGCTTACCTGGATTTAGCCACAATTACCAGTGTAGCACTTTGTACCTGTGGGCTCTCCTGTGATTATTACTTGCTGGCAGCGCAGCCTGAGAGATCAGGTATCTGGGAGCTTGATCCCACCTGATGCAAGTTCTGCCCCTTTTTGCACCTGCCATTGAGTATATACCTGTTAATTAAAGTGGGGATGAGCCCCTCTGTAGCACAGTGTTTGCACATGTAATCCTTTATCATTTTTATAAGCTTTTTCTAAATTCCCAGTAACAAAAGAAAACAGGCTTTTTTATCATGAGCAGGTCTTACATACTACGTTTTCCAACCTTCTTTTCCCTCAAAGTTAGCAAGGCAACAATAATTAAACTTAGTACCAAATCAGGGTTGATAGACACTTTGAAACTTTTCCTTAGAATTAGTTACAATTAGCTGAAGTCTTACAGAAACCTGGAATTATTTTAAACTTTCCTTTATACACCAATAGACCAGAAAAAATTCAAATACCCAGGGTTATTTTCTTTGCACTTCTTCATTAAGAGACTGAACTGTAGTGTATGGTTTGGAGTTATGCTTGCCTTGGGGCGTGCCCTGGGCTTCCCTTCACAGGCTCCTGATTGCCTCCAAAAGCCATGTAGGGGAGTCATTTTGCCGTTTATTTGGAACTAACTTCTAGGCCTATGTTACATAGCTGAAAAAAGTTCAGCTTTTTTTTTTTCCTCAGACATGGAAATAGCCAATTGAATTTACTTTTGCAATGAGAGGCAATAAAAAGGACATTACAACCCACATACAACATCTGAAGCACACTTAAAACATCTAAAACATACCAGAATAAGCCAGTAAAAACTTTACTAAATACATAAAGATATCTTTTACCAACATTCAACAAAGCACACAAACTACAAGGAGAGATAGAAATCAGCAAGAGTATGTGAAAATCTGTAGAAGAAGTTTGGGACCAAGGAAGACATGAAGAGATAGTAAATGAGCTGGGAGAGTGCATTTTTCAGAAGATCCTCTAATGTCCTGGGGTCATAACCATTGCTGGGGATCCCAAGACCTCTGGGTGATACTTACTTGTTCAGCTATGAAGCATAGAAAAGGAGTGGATACAGAACATATTCAAAGCCTTCTAGCATTTCCTTCAGCTCATTTTTGGAGCCAAGGAGAATTAGAAATTTCATTCCCCAAAAGCCTCTTGCCTGTGACCTGGAAATCAGCATCCACACTATGCATTTTTATCAGTTGATGAGCATCAAAATTATTAGTCTTCATCATTATAGCTATAGAGAAAAATAGGATAGAGGTAAGTGGTCCCATGGCTTATGACAGATCTTCAATCCTGGATGAACCCCCAAACTATGATGCCAGAATTTCTTCATTAGTACGTCCTTGATCTTGGGTATTTAAAGAATGAATCCACAGAACACAGATCAGTGGTAAGACAGGATTTATTTTATAGAAAACAATACAAAAAGCACCAAAGATCCTGGCAGAGGGATAGATTTTAATCAGAAAATCTTTCTGCCTGAGTTCTTTAGGGGTATATATAGTCACATGGGTCCTTTGTAGTTACATTTGGCTAGGACTTGGTAACAAATGAATGGATACAGTTCCTTCTACTGGGGCGAGATGAATGAGTACATTAATGAATGGATACAGTTCATTCATGAAATTGTTCAGGCCTTGGAAACTTACATGAAATTGACCAGGCTGAGGAAATAGGGGGTTCCCTGTTCAACCCCAGGTGCAAGGGGAAGGATATAGAGGCTAGGGCATAGACACTAAAGTGCTGTTGTCTCCCCAGAATTTGTGTGACCACTCTGGCTACTGGAGCCTCCTGCACACACACCCCATTTTCCAACCCATTTTTTCTTCTGCCACAGCAGCAGTACAGCAGCTGCACCAGCACCTTCAGGGAAGAAATGGTAGGTCCTCCCCTTAGCTCTGACGATCTGGCTGAGGAGCCACTTGCCCTGTATCAAAAATTTACTCTATACATTTGTATATAAACAATAAAATTTATAATACATTGTTTTCTTTGTTTAAAATATTTATTCAAAACTTACTGTGCACTTCTTCATAAGTAAGGCATGGAGTAAATGTAAAGTTTCAATTTTAAAAATTATTATTTTATAAAAGTCTACCCAATTTTTTTTATTAAATCACAACTGTGTACATTTATTGGGTACAATGTGCTGATCTGATATACAATGTGAAATGCTTACATCAAACTGATTAACATAACCATCACCTTATTTATTGTGGTGACACACTCATACTCTACTGTTAATAGTTTTGAAATGTACTATTGCACTGTGCACAATAGGTGAGATACCACCAAATACCCTCCCTCCTCTCAACCTCCCCCTCTCCTCCCTTCTTCTTTCTCTTCCCTCTTTCTTTCTGAACTATGGTTGTGTAGGTGATTATATATTAGTTTCATAATATTATAGAGTACACTGGATACTTTTTGCCATTCTTGAGTATTTTATTAAAAAGAATATGTTTCATTTACATTCATGGAAACATAAAAGATGTAAATCCTCCATTACTTTTTATGGGAGCATAGTATTCTATGTTATTATACATATACTACAATTTGTTAATCCATTCATGGGTCAGTGGGAACTTGGGCTACTTTCATGACTTGGCAATTATGAATTAGGTTGCAACAAACATTCTGGTGCAAATTTCTTTGTTGTGAAATGATGTTTGATCATCTGAGTGCATATCTAGTGGAGGAATTGCAAGATTGAATGGCAGTTTGAGATATCATCTAATTCCAATAAGTTTATCCCACATCACAAAAATCCCTAAACTATAGATATTGGCATGGATGTGGAGATAAGTAAGCACTTCTACATAGCTGGTGGGAATGCAAGCTAATAGGGCCTTTTTGGAAATAAGTTTGGAGAATACTCAAGGAACTAAAAGTAGATTTATCCCCCCCTTTTTTTTTTTTTGCAGTTTTTGGCCAGGGCTGGGTGTGAACCCACCACCTCCTGCACATGGGGCTGGTGCTTTACTCCTTTGAGCCACAGGCACTGCCCAGATTTACCCAATTTTTAACAAATTAAAAAAATTTTTCTGATTTAGTCAACATGAAATTGAAATTATTTCATCAAACAAATACCTAGTCTTAGGATTATGATCACATATAATTATGAAAATTATCAACCAGTCATATAGTTTCAAATGGTTTTGAGCAAATAAAAATATCTAGGTCATAATGTTACCACAATTTCTTCTTTAGTAGGTCCTTAGTCTCAAGGATTTGAACAATGAATCCGTGGACCACAGATCAGTGGTAAGACAGGACTTATTTTACAGAAAAGAATACAGAAAAAGCACCAGAACTTCTGGCAGATAAAAAGATTTAAGTCAGAAAATCTCTCCCTTGGTCCTTTGACTAGGAGTATATATACAGCCTAACAAATTAATGGATACAATCCTTTCCACTGGGGTGAAGTTAATGAATGTGTTGACAAATGAATGGATACAGTTCTTTCTGCTGGGGTAAGATGAATGAGTATGTCAATGAATGGATACAATCCATTTATGAAATTGTCCAGGCCTAGGAAACTTACATGAAATGGCCCAGATTAGGAAATGAGGAGTCTCTGTTCAGCCCTAAATGGGGGATCCCTGTATCACCCATGGGCCTGTAAGATGCTCACAGGGGAGTAGCACATCCAGAGGAGGGCTCTCTAGGTCCAAAGGTGGTTCTGAGGTTGGCACCGGCAGCAACAAGGGCTGTGCCATGGTCTCTCTCAACTAACTAGGGATCAGTGGGCTACCACTGCGCTCCCCTCTCTGCTACACTTGGTTTTCCAGCTCTCACCTCCACTCCTCCACTGCACCAACACACACAGGGCAGAGATGCAGAAGGTGTCGTAGGTCCTCCCTAGTGGCTGACGCTGACCACACTGGGTTGTACCTGCCCTGCATCAATAATAGAATTCCTTCCACACAAGAGTGGAAACTTAGACTCTTAATCAAGAAAAACTACCGTCTTGAAGACAGTTCAGAGAAATACCGGACCCTTAACTACTTTCTTGTAGAACTAGGGCAATGTATTTTCTAAATCTCGAGTAATTGACATCGTGTTAAATACACAAAGATCCTAGACAGGAAAAGAAAGCTTTAACATATAAATTTTTAACAGATGTTATGACAAAAAATATTTCAAACAGTATATGTTTACTCACTATGGATAAATTTGAAGCTCAAAATTGGAAAGTATAGTTTTATTTTTAACTTCTTAGAATGAGAGAATAAATGATTGGAACAAAGTTTAGTAATTCAACACTGAGAGAGGTGGGATACTAGGAAATAAAATAAAAACAGTAAATATCTTGAAGATAATGAGTTAGACAAACTAGACACTTCTACAGCTGTAACGAAGTTAATTTGATTTGATAAGAGAGTTCTAAAAGAATAGGAAAGTAAATATCGCTTTAAATAGCATATTTTCCTGTTCTTTTCTGTATTTTATTCTGGTATCTCTCTTGTGGTCTCTCAGGGTTTGGGGAGATGGTTTGAATATGGGTTAGAGGTAAATAGGAAAAGAGAGAATTGGGCAGAGCCATTGCATACAAGATTTGTTCTCATTTAAAATGTATGATGCTTCAGAACTATTGAGCTATAAATCAATACAATTTTTAGTACACTTTAGGAGGAGGAATACTCAATTTCCCTGAGCTGTATTTTAAACGTATTTGTTTCACTATAATATACATGAGGAATATATTGGATGGGTGAGGATTAGTTAACATCAGAATTAAACTTCAAAGGAAACTTTGTATCTTTCTTTCTTGTTCATGAACTAGTTTTATGCTCTCCCACACCATACACTTAATTCTGACATTTTTGAATTTTAACAATTTGAACAAAGTACCAACTGGGGAACTGCTGATTGGATCAGTTGCTTTTTCAATTGGTCACTCTGAGATTCACTACATACAATTAATTTCAAAGTATCCTTCAGAAAGTTCCCCAAGGTAGAAATTAGGTATTATTTCCTATCTAAATAGAGAATTGTCTATGGTGTACTTAGCCTCAAAGTAAATATTAGAAAGAGAATCACTGATATCGTCTAGTTATCATAATGTACTTTTTTATTTAATTGAAGAGGGATAATAAAATTTTGTCTAGTGTCTTTGAATAACACTAGACAAATAAAAAAAAGTCTTTTTTCCCATACACTTATAGGGTGATTAATTGCCTTGCTTTTCTTAGATCTGAAGGGCCTTCATCATAACAAAACTCCTGAGTGTAGAGCAGGAGTCAGTCATCATATGATATGGCCAAAATGAAGAGATATGATCTGAATGACAAATACATAGATTCAGAACTGGTTAAACAAGATACTCAATGGCTGTTGATATGGAATAATTATTCAATAACTTGCTGCAGCACTTTTGCTTTTTTATCAATTACTTGGATGCAAATACTGTATACACTTTGCTCAGAAATATGTGAAGAATACATGCTAATAGAATGAGATAAAGCTAAAAATAATAGATAAAATGTTAGATAAAGTTCTGAAATATTCATCTTTGCTACCATTGTAATGAAAATTTAAAATAAATTTAAACAAAGTTGAATTTTCACTATTAGATTTGTAGTGAGAGTGTCATGGTTTAACGGTGAACTGTCTGACCACTTACATTCACTTACTTATATACTGAATTAGTGGAGTGGCCTTGAATTCCATTCACATGAACTACTGATAGATCTGGAAGATCTTACAAAGAAAACAGAAAGATTAAATTAGTTAAAACATCTTAGTCCTCAGAAGAAATATGTTTTTTGAGAATAGAAAAATGTTTGTTAATTGAATTTGTTTGCTAACTAGTGTCACATTGACCTAAATTTTATGGAGCAGTGCTGTGGGAGGAGAGGATGTAAGTGAAATTTAAAAAAATATATTTACCTCTCTATTTTTGTGCCAGTACCATGCTGTTTTGATCATTAACAATTTATAGTATAGTATGAGGTCTGGAAGCGTGATTCCTCCTACTTTATTTTTATTTCTGAGTAATGTCCTGGCTATTTGAGGTTTGTTCTGATTCCTATTTTTTCTAGATCTTTAAAGTATGACAGTGGATCTTTAATAGGGATTATCTTAAAAATTGTATATTATTTTGGGTAGTATGGACATTTTAACAATGTTGATTCTTCCCAACCACGAGCATAGTATGATTTTCCATTTGTTAACATATTGAACTATTTCTTTTCTTAGAGTTTCATAGTTATCTTTATAGAGATCTTTCACATCCTTTGTTAGGTAAACTCCCAAATATTTCATCTTCTTTGGCACTACAGTGAACAGAATAGAGTCCTTGACTCTTTTTTCAGCTTGACTATTGTTGGTATATATAAAGGCTAAAGATTTGAGTGTTGGTTTTGCAACCTGAGACACTGTTGTATTCCTTGATCACTTAAGAGTTTTGTAGTTGAATCCCTGGTGATTTCCAGATAGACAATCATATCATCTGCAAAGAATGAAAGTTTGATCTCTTCTGATCCTATATGGATGCCCTTGATTGCCCTTTCTTCCCTACTCGCGATGGTTAAAACTTCCATTACAATGTTAAAGAGCAATGGAGACAATGGGCAACCTTGCCTGGTTCCTGATCTGAGTGGAAATGATTTCAATTTAAGTCCATTCAATACGATATTGGCTGTCGGTTTGCTGTAAATGGCCTCTATCAGTTTAAGAAATGTCCCTTCTATACCAATTTTCTTAAGTGTTCTGATCATGAAGGGATGCTGGATATTATCAAAAGCTTTTTCTGCATCAATTGAGAGAATCATATG
>CAUYTI010068526.1:0-25438 GCA_963575145.1 Galago senegalensis | reverse complement strand
AGCTGGGACCACAGGCGCCTGCCACAATGCCCGGCTATTTTTTGGTTGCAGCCGTCATTGTTGTTTGGCGGGTCCAGGCTGGGGATTCGAACCCGCCACCTTAGGTGTACATGGCTGGCGCCTTAGCCGGTTGAGCTATAGGCGCCGAGCCCAGGGTCTTGCTCTTGATCAGGTTGGTCTCAAAGTCCTGGATTTAAGGAATGCTCCTGCTTTGGCCTCTCAGAGTGCTGGGACTACAGGTGTGAACCACCACTCCAGGCTGTATTTTAAGACATATTAAAATTATTTGTAAAATTAGATGAATGCATGTGGGTTATTTGTAAATAATGAAACACTTTCTCTAACTCCATTCTTTCCTGTGGCCCAACACTCAACCAGAAAATACTTGTAGGAGCAGGCTAATGTGCAGTGTCGAGAGAGACTTGAGGGGACTGTGAGAAAGGGAGATCCTCCCAGGGCTCCAGAGGCTGTGGGTCATACCTGCTTGCCTGGCCAGGGGCCAGTATCTCTATGCACTGCCTTGGCTCCTACTGCAAACATCACAGTAAAGACTACACAGTCTAGAGGACATGATTTCTACAAGAACCACTGTAGCTTTTGTGCAAGGACATAGGGAGTCTGTGTGGAGAGGTCACCCACGTGGCCCCTCTAAAGTGGCTCTGCCCCACCTCACCCTCTCTATCTGGGACCTATTGCCAGCTGACATCCTCTTGCTTAGTTAGTGGTGCTATTTTCATATCCTTACAAAACCACGAGCCTCTTGAGAGCTCATCGTGTCTGTCCTCTGGGCAATCCCAGTGCCCACAAGAGTATCTGGTGCCAAGGAGGCGAGTAGCACTGGCCTGGAGGAGTGTGGCTGGGCACCCCACTTCCTAGAGGGAGGTTCTTGTCACTCCTCACAGGCTCCCTCAGGGCTTCAGCTTGACAAGTTTTCGTGAGCTCTGATATCCTTAAGAAACTCCTTGTTTATTTCTACCATTCTGGGAGGTTGAGGCAGGTCGATTACTTGAACTCAGGCGTTTGAGACCAGCATGAACAAGAACAAGACTTTGCCTCTATTAAAAAAATAGCTAGGCCTTGTAAAAAGACACCTGTAGTCTCAGCTACATAGGAGGCTGAGATAAGAGGATGGCTTGAACCCAAGAACTTGAGGTTGCTACAAGCTATGATGCCATGGCACTCTACCCAGGGAGGCAGAGTAAGACTCTGCCTCAAAAAACAACAACAACAACAACAACAACAACAACAGAAAACAAAAACCATGGCTTCTGATTTCTGATACTTTCTTTCACCTAACCATACTTGTTCATTTTATTTATATACTCTCAGACTCAATGCTAGTTGGAGATATGGTTTAGATATAATTAAGAAACAAGAATGCCTTCCAGAAGGTATCTTATGTCTTTTTATGTTACCTTTATATACACAAAGGTCAACCTTGAATGAATTAAACAAACTTTTGCCTTGATAGTGAAATGTATTTCCTATTACCAAGAGATAGCCCAAGAGATCATTAATAAATTGGTTAGGAGCCATGGAAACCTTGAGACCCCAGCAAGATTAGATGAGCAGTGGCTGTATCATTAGGCTGGGCATGGTGAGATGGGGCTATGGCTTTGGAAAGCAGTTTGGGAGTAATCCAGCCATTCATCTCCTAGGTGTCTGCCCAAGAACTAAGAACTTATGTCCACACAGAAACTTGTACGTGAAGTCCATAGCAGGATTATTCATGATAATAATAATAAGTAGAAACAATGCAAATGTCCATCAACTGATGAGTAGATAAATAATTCTAATCTATCTATACAATGAAATGTTAATTAGCCATAGAATGAAATTCTGATATATGCTACATCATAGATGAACCCCGAAAACATTCTGCTAAAGTAAAAAACATCAAACACAAAAGGTTGCTTACTGCATAATTTCATTTACAGGCAGGCAAATCCACAGGACAGAGCAGGGTAGTGGCTGCCAAGGGCTGGGGGAGTAGAGTTGCTGCTAATGAGGATGAGGCTTCCTTTGGGGGTGTTGAACATGCTCTGGAACTGGACAGTGGTGACAGTTGCACATCTTTGTGAACACAATAAAAACCGATGATAAATACACTTTAAGGCCACATTTGTGGTATGTAAATTACATCTCGATGGAGCTGCTATTTAAAAAGTGTCATTAACTTAAGACAGAGGCCTCCAGCAAGGAGACCACAAACCCGACCCGAAATACCTTCACTGTTATACATTATTCAGCTCTGCTTAACTATTTTGTAACATCATTTTCCTTCCCTTTCCCTGAAATCCCCCACCCAAACTGACCTCCAAACTTCCAGGAAACGAAAAGCTGGGTTTCTGCCATGAACTAGTAATGCCATTATCTTGACTGGAAAGCTAACCCTGGACCCAGTGGGCAGCATGAGGGCTGGGAGGCAGGAGGAAAAGACTGCCCAGGAGAACTACACTGTCCTCAGCACCCTTCTTGTGAAGTGGTTGCTTTTCCTTTTTCCTAATTCAAGACAGGTCATGGAATGCTGGCTCTATGTAACTACAACTGCTTGGCCACTAGCACCCCCATGTGTGTGCCCACACCCTACTAAGCCAAGTGTGCTGGTGCTGTGGGCGCTTCCTCTGCCACAGGAGCTGGTTGTGGGCATGGGCAGGACAGCTGTGTCTGTGGAAGCTGGGGAGAACATGGCTTAGAATACAAAGAAAAATACCTACTTTCACCTTGACTTTCCATGAACATGTGGATGATATAAAGATGTGGACAATGCTGACAGCAGGCTGTCCTGACTGTTGGATGAATTCTGTATTTAAACCTATTGCTAAGTCATAAGATACTGGAAGACTGTGCACACCACAGAGCAGCATGCCAATCACCCTTCTGGTAACTCTGCAGTAGCAGAGTGGGTGGGTATGGCAGAGCAGGCCAGGTGGGGGACTGCAGAAAATATTCCATGAACACCTGATCAATGCAGAGAATTAGTAGACATTTCCCAAAATTAGTTCACTGAATTTCAGGAAGATACTTTTCAAATTATAGCTAGTTGGTGAAACTGAAAAAAAGGAAATTAAAATGCACATCTGAAATTAAGCCTTTGTACTCTTCCTTTGAAACATTGCTTAAATTTATATAATTATGTAAGATAAATTTGTTAACTCTAGAGTGCTGTACTTTTATAGAACATCTACTAGTTATATTAAAAAAATGTCCTTCTGATTACCCTACCAGACTATATTACAAACCCACAGTAATCAAAACAGCATGGTGGGCTTGGTGCTCGTAGCTTAGCAGTTGGGGTAATGGCCACATACATGGAGGCAGGCAGGTTTGAACCTGGCCTGGGCCTGCTAAACAACAATGAAAACTGCAGCAAATATATAGCTGGGTATTGTGGTGGGTGCCTGTAGTCCCAGCTACTTGGGAAGCTGAGGCAAGAGAATTACTTAAGCCCAAGAGTTAGACGTTTCTGTGAGCTCTGACCACAGCACTCTACTGAGGATGACATAGTGAGACTCTGTCTCAAAAAAAAACACCCCCCCCCAAACAAACAGCATGGTATTGGCACAAAAATAGAGACATAGATACATGGAACAGAATATAAAACCAAGAGATGAAGCCAGTCTCTACTTGCCATCTGATCTTTGATATGATTAATGAAACAAAAGCTTAGGGGGAAAAAATCTCTATTCAACAAATGTTGCTGGAAGAACTGGATAACCATGTGTAAAAGACAGAAACTCAACCCACATCTTTCACCCCTTACAAAAATTGACTCAAGATGGATAAGAGACTTAAATCTAGGACATGAAATGATAAAAATCTTAGAAGAAAGTGTGGGGAAAACTCTTGATGGTGTTGGATTGGAGAAAAATTTTATGACAAAGTCTTCAGCATCCATCTCAACAACAACAAAAATTAACAAATGTGACTTAATTAAGCTGAAAAGCTTTTGGACACAACAAGCAAAACAAAAAGACAGCTTTCAGAATGGAAAAAGATATTTGCAGGGTATGAATCTGACAAAGGGTTGATAATTAGAATCTATAGAGAACTCAAATAGATCAATAGAAAAGGAGTAAATACCCTTGTAATATGCTCCATAGGTGTAGGCCCACCATTAACCCTCCCTCTATTGAACCTTTCCCCTCTCCCTCCCCTTCCCTCCTTATTGCAAGGGTACAAGTCAAATCTATCAAGTATTGAACACAAATGTCTTAACACTATGATTAAGTAAATGAGGTGAAAGCTATGTTAATTAGTAGGATGTAAGCACTCCAATTTGTAAAAATAATCAACACATTGAATCCCACAAAGGCATAAATGTATTCATGATCTATGTATATATGACTTAGTAAAAAAATAAAATAAAAAAATAGAAAAGGAGTAAATAATCCCATCTACCACTAGGAAAGAGATATCACAAAACTTTCTCTGATAAAGATAGATGACTGGCTAACAAACATTTGAAAACATGCTCATTTTCCCTGATCATCAGAGAAATACAAATCAAAACCACCCTAAGATATTACTGATACCCAGTGAGAATAGCCCATATCACATTTCAAAGCTGCAGATGCTGGCATGGATATGGAGAGAAGGGAACAGTTTACTCTGCTAGTGGGACTGTAAACTCATATACGACCTTTTTGGAAGGAAGTATGGAGAATCCTCGAAGAATTCAAATTAGACCTCCCATTTAGCAATTCCATTACTAGGCATCTACCCAGAAGGAAAAAAATCCTTTGGGTAGTGCCTGTGGCTCAAAGGAGTAGGCTGGCTAGCCCCATATAATGGAGGTGGTGGGTTCAAACCCAGCCCCAGTCAAAAACTGCAAAAAAGAAAAAAATATCCTTTTATCATAAGGACATTTGCACTAGACTGTTTATTGCAACTCAATTTACAATCACCAAAATGTGAAAACAGCCTAAATGCCTGCCAATCCAGGAATGGATTAACAAGCTGTGGTATATGTATACCATGGAATACTATTCAGCCATTAAAAAAGATGGAGACTTTTGTATTAACCTGGATGGAGATGGAATGCATTCTTCTTAGTAAAGCATCACAAGAATGCAGAAGCAAGAATCCAGGGTACTCAATTCTAATATGAAGGCAGTAGATGAGTTAATACAAGGGGTGAGGTAGGGGAATGAGGGATTAGGGAGATGGAAGGAGGGAGGGGAATGGGGGGTCATGATATATGGCACACCTCTTGGGGGTGGGACACAATTACAAGAGGGATTTTTTCCTAACAACCGCAATCAGTATAACCTAATTCTCTGTACCCTTGACAAATCTCAAACAATTAAAAAGAAATGTCCTTCCACAACTCTTGCCTCAAGATTTGGGACATGAAATTACTAATTAGTATAATAACTTTGTAAAAAACAAGTCCCTATACGCCCCCCCCCCCACAAACACTTTTGTTGTACCTCATCAGGAAATCACACATGTACACTCAGCTGCACAGGGAACCAGGAAATTCTGGAACATGTCACTGTCTGCAACTCTACTGGCAGCTCTCTGACTGGGCTGCCTGGGGTTCTGGTTCTCCCAGAGTCTCACGTGACCTGTTCACTAGCCAGCATGTAGGTAGGAACACCCCTGTTTCCAAACAATATCTGTCGCCCTAACTCTTGATAAATATGTATGTTTTTTAAGCAAACATTGCAAATGTGCTTCGATACTTGAAATTTAAAAAAGCTGCCTCCTCACAATTCATTCTATTATGAATCCACACATCAAATACCTTTCCCTCAAAGACTTTGAAGACCTTTCTTCAAAGACTGAACCTTCTTAAAATAATTCACACTGACATGTGAGATAATGAAGAGGAAAGTAAACCCTCTTTACTGAGGGGCTAGGCTTCAACTTAATTAGTAAACTGCCTGCATGGCCTGGGTGGGCTTGAGGAGGTGAAAGGGTGGTACCTGGGACCTTTCCTACCTGCTCCCTGGGTGGGCAACTGGCATTTCTAAGCATCTCATTCAAGTACTCATGACTCCTGCCAGTCACAGACAGTCACAGTAAGGACGAGGCAGTGACTTGTGCTGCAGGCAGATCTTTGGCATGGACTATCCCTGCCTCCACTCCACAGCCCAGGTGTATGGAACTAGGCTGAGCCTCAGGCTACCAGAATGGAAGCAGAATCTGCTTTCTAGCAACATGAAGGTAGGTTTAGCCCTGCCTTCCCACTCTCTAGCTGTATGGAATAGGGTGAAATATTTACTCTTGACCTTGTTTAAGTCCCTCACCTGTGAAAGGGATAAGATGGCACCTGCTCTGAGAGGTTATTCTGAGGGTGACATAGGTGCATGATAAATGGCATAAACACCTTGATATATGGTATAAACACCCATTTGACTTCTGCACTTCACTGTTTCCCTTGATACCTAAGTTAACTTCCTATAAGTGGATTTCTGGGGAAAAGAGACACAACCTCCCTCTGTGCTGGGAGTGTCCTGGTTAAATGTGGCCTGGCCCAGAAAAGTCACATGTCCAACCAGCCATTTCAGAAACGCTTATGATACTTCCTGGGGCCCTGCCTGTGGGTCATGAAAACGAGTCCAGTCACATTCTCTACAGCCCCACTCTGGGATCATTACACCAAATAAAAATACCATTCATGACCTCGGGATAGGCGGAGATTTCTTTCTTTTTCTTTTTAAATATTTATTTTTATTATTTTTTATTAAATCATAACTTTGAACATTGATGTATTTATGGGGTTCAGGGTACTGTTTTGATATACAGTGTGAAATGCTTACATTGAACTAACACATCCATCACAATTATACTCATTTCTTAATAGTTTTGAAACGTACCATTGCATCATGCACATTAGGTGAGGTCCCCCTACATATCCTCCCTCCTCTCATATCTTCCCTTCTACTTTCTGGACTATAGTTATGTTTTGCCATTTATATGGATGTGTAGGTGATTATATATTGATTTCATAGTAGTATTGAGTACATTGGATACTTTTTCCCCCATTCTTGAGATACTTTACTAAGAAGAATATGTTCCAGCTCCATCCAGTAAACATAAAATATGTGAAGTCTCCATCTTTTTTTATGTCTGCATAGTATTCCATGGTGTACATGTACCACAATTTGTTAATCCATTCCTGGGTTGATGGGCACTTGTGCTGTTTCCATGTCTTGGCTATTATGAATTGGGCTGCAATAAACATTCTGGTGCAAATGTCTTTGTTGTAAAATAATTTTTGATCATGTGGGTATATACCTAGTAGAGGAATTGCAGGATCGAACAGTAGGTCTACTTTTAGTTCCTTGAGTGTTCTCCAAATTTCCTTCCAAAAAGGACATATTAGCCTGCATTCCCACCAGCAGTGTAGAAGTGTTCTCTTCTCCCTTCATCCACACCAACATCTGTAGTTTTGGGATTTTGTGATGTGGGCTAATCTTACTGAGTTAGATGATATCTCAAAGTGGTTTTGATTTGCATTTCTCTGATGATTAAGGATGATGAGCATTTTTTCATGTGTCTGTAGGCCATGCACCTGTATTCATCAGAGAAGTTTCTGTTCAAGTCTCTTGCCCACATAGAAATGCGGTTATTTGTTCTTTTCTTATTGATTAGTTTGAGTTCTCTGTAGATTCCCATTATCAGACTTTTGTCAGAAGTGTAACCTGCAAAGATCTTCTCCCATTCTGAAGGTTGTCTGTTTGCTTTACTTACTGTGCACTTGGCTGTTTGATCAGATCCCAGTAATGTATTTCTGGTATTGCTTCAATTGTTCAGGAGCTCCTTCTCATAAAAGATTCTCCCAGGCCAATTTCTTCAAGTGTTTTTTTTCCTGAACTCTCTTCTAGTATTTTTATAGTTTTATGTCTTCAGTTTAAATCTTTTATCGAGTGAGAATCAATTTTTGTTAATGGTGAAAGGTGGGGGTCCAGTTTCAGTCTTCTACAGGTCACCAGCCAGTTCACCCAGCACCGTGTTAAATAGGGAGTCTTTCCTCCACTGAATATTTTTGAGAGGCTTGTCAAAGATCAAATGATGATAAGTACCTGGGTTCATCTCTTGGTTCTCTATTCTTTTCCATAAATCTACTGCTCTGTTTTTATTTTAGTACCATGCTATTTTGATCACTATAGATTTATGGTATAGCCTGGAGTCTGGTAATGTGATACCTCCTGATTTGTTCTTATTTCTGCATAATGTATTTGCTATTAGAGGTTTTTTTCTGATTACATATAAAACAAAGTACTATTTTTTCAAGTTCTTTAAATTATGACAATGGTGCCTTAATAGAGATTGCATTAAATCTGCATATTGCTTTGGATAGTATGGACATTTTAACAATGTTGATTCTTCCCAGCCATGAGCATGGTGTTTTTCTATTTGTTAACATCTTCAGCTATTTCTTTTCTCAGAGTTTCATAATTCTCCTTATAGAGATCTTTCACATCCTTTGTTAGGTAAATTCCCAGATATTTCATCTCCTTTCGGAGATTTCTTAAACAAGCACAAAATAAAGTACTAATCATAAAGGAAAAGGTTGATGTATTTGAGAAATTGGTACTTCTGCTAATAAAAAGAACAAAAAGAAAAGCTACCTGTAACACATAAACCATGTACGTATGTGGCCAATGAAGAATGCATGTTCAGAATATATAAAGCTCCACCCCCTGCCCCCCAACAATAAGCAAAAGACTGAAAAGCACTTCAACAATCTGGAGACACAGATGGCAAGAGCTCTCAGCCTCCCTAGTGATTAGGAACTGTGATTGAAACCACAATGAGATTCTGAAAAAAAAATTAGAAAAAAGATGTCTAAATATACCCAATAATGGAAAGAAAGTAGTTAATTAGGAATGTACTATAATTCTAACAGGAATGGAGACTCAAAGGCCAGTCATGCTGGTTCATGCATATAATTCTGCCACTTTGGGAGGCCAAGGTTGGGGGAATGCTTGAAGCCAAGAATTTGAGACAAGCCTGAGAACACAGCTAGATCCTATCTCCACAAAAACTAGAAAAACTAGCTGGGCATGGTAGCAGGCACTTGTAGTCCCAGCTACTTGGGAGGCTGAGGTAGGAGGATGTCTTGAGCCTAAGAGTTAGAGGTTGTTGTGAGCAAGGCTGACACCTCTAGCCTGAGTGAGGTCTCATAAAAAAAAAAAAAAAAAAGAAAGGTAAGGGAGACTGGAACTTCCAGTTTTGGAAGATAGCTTGGTATTATCTACCGAAGGTGAGGAACAACCCTGCCCTGACAATAGGCACCCCTGTGCCTAGAAGACAACATCAGAGGCTCTTGCCACTGTTTTGAGTGGCTGGGAATGCCTAGAACAACTGCACAGATAAACAGTGTATAAATGCACAAAATAGAGTGAAAATGAACAAACCTGAGCTCCTTGCAGTATCAAATGAATGACCCTTACAGAGTTTATCAGTTTAACAACACATCAACTGCACACATATACTCACGCAAGGGTGAGCCACCATACCAGGCTCCTTTTGCAGCTGGGCTGAGGAGTTTCTGGTGAGTAAAAGAAGCAAAACACAAAGAATACACAAGTATGATGCCACCTCTATCGAGTTCAAAAGCAGGTGGAACCTAAATAAAATGGAAATGCTGCCTTTCAGCTTTGCTTGTAACCAGTGCCACTCCACAGCCCGGGCTTTCCGGACCGAGCAGCATGACGTCTGCCCTGGAGAACTACATCAACCGAACTGTTGCTGTTATTACTTCTGATGGGAGAATGATTGTGGGAACACTGAAAGGTTTTGACCAGACCATTAATTTGATTTTGAATGAAAGCCATGAACGAGTATTCAGCTCTTCACAAGGAGTAGAGCAAGTGGTGCTAGGATTGTACATCATAAGAGGTGACAAGGTTGCAGTTATTGGAGAAATTGATGAAGAAACAGATTCTGCGCTTGATTTGGGGAATATTTGGGCAGAACCTCTAAACTCCGTAGCACATTGAAGAAAAACTACATACTTGGACATCTGTAAATCTTTGTACAGAAATGGATTATTCTGAGAATGATGTGTGGAATTTTTATGAGTTGTGTTTATGAATTGTGGATTTTGATTACAAAAGAAAAAAATGCTGTAAGGTAACCACCTGAGGAACTGTAACAACCTGGCCACCATAAGGAATGAGAAGACTGCACTGATACGGACACATGGGGCATGTCTGGTCTATGAAGCTTAGGTCAACATAAACAGGCAGCCAATGCAGGAAGTGCTCAGCTGACGGCCTACTGTTTATTTTTACGGATATACACAATGTGGTAAAACTGTAAAGAAACCTGTGGAAGAAATGTCAGAACTGACAAGACTCTAGGATGGGGAGCAGGAGGTGTGAGAGGAGCAATGTCAGAAGTCACAGGTCTCCAGAACGGCGAGCAGGAGGTGAGAAAGGAGAAATGTCAGAAGTGACAGCTCTCCAGGATGGGGAGCAGGAGGTGTGAGAGGAGAAATGTGAGAAGTGACAGGTCTCCAGGACGGGGAGCAGGAGGTGTGAGAGGAGCAATGTGAGAAGTGACAGGTCTCCAGGACGGGGAGCAGGAGGTGTGAGAGGAGAAATGTCAGAAGTGACAGGTCTCCAGAACAGAGAGCAGGAGGTGTGAGAGGAGAAATGTGAGAAGTGACAGGTCTCCAGGACGGGGAGCAGGAGGTGTGAGAGGAGCAATGTGAGAAGTGACAGGTCTCTGGGATGTAGAGCAGGAGGTGTGAGAGGAGCAATGTGAGAAGTGACAGGTCTCCAGGACGGGGAGCAGGAGGTGAGAAAGGAGAAATGTCAGAAGTGACAGGTCTCCAAGACAGGGCACAGGAGGTGTGAGAGGAGCAATGTCAGAAGTGACAGGTCTCCAGGACGGGGAGCAGGAGGTGTGAGAGGAGAAATGTGAGAAGTGACAGGTCTCCAGGACGGGGAGCAGGAGGTGTGAGAGGAGCAATGTCAGAAGTGACAGGTCTCCGAGATGGGGAGCAGGAGGTGTGAGAGGAGCAATGTCAGAAGTGACAGGTCTCCAGGAGGGGAGTAGGAGGTGTGAGAGGAGAAATGTCAGAAGTGACAGGTCTCCAGGACGGGGAGCAGGAGGTGTGAGAGGAGAAATGTCAGAAGTGACAGGTCTCCAGGACGGGGAGCGGGAGGTGTGAGAGGAGCAATGTCAGAAGTGACAGGTCTCCAGAACAGAGAGCAGGAGGTGTGAGAGGAGAAATTTGTCAGAAGTGACTCGTCTCTATGGTTGGGAGGAGGATGTGTCAGCAGAGACTTGCAGGAAGCTAATTTGAGATACTGACTATGTTTTTTCCTTGTATTCAGTGGTAGCTTCATGTTTGTGCTTTATTGACTTATTTGTTATTCATTACTTTACAAGTATTCTGTCTCTCTTATCTTTGCTATATCTCACAGTAAAAATAGTTAAAATAAAGAAAGGCAGCATGTACATGGCGGCAAGAATGTGATCTGTAGCTCTGCTTTGAAGTGGCAAAGACTGGAACCACCATGACTGTCCATCAGGAGATGGGCATTCTCATGAGATGAAGTGAAGAAAGAACCACATCTTTTGTTTACAACTATGTTTATACTAGTGGAGAAAGATGTGAATGATTATTCACTGGGGTGAGAGCAACTGACTAAAGGGCAAAAGCAAATTTAATTTTCTTCATAATTTATGTTAAATACTTCAACAACAATGACCAAAAAAAGTACTAGATATGTTATTAACTCATTTACAGATAGTATCAAAAGTCCTAATCTGAGCCTTTTAGAAATGTTTGGCTCAGGTTCAACAGCTGTGAACCTGACCACCAACCCCATTTTCGGTAGTTTTAGGGAGGGAAGTAAATTATCTTGCTTCTATTTTTTTTAAACCATCCTGAAAATTACCTTTCTTAAAAACTCATATTTTCATCAATAAATGTCTAAGTAAACTTAAAAAAAAATCTCTAACCAAGCAGCTCATGGTCAGTTACTCTGATATCCTTCCTAGTTACCCCAGACAATTTCTAGTATAGATAGCTTATTGTTATTGTTTAACAAAAACAATGGAAAACACCAAGAATCCAAATTAATATCAACATCACTGATAAGAAATAATCAGATTTCTGTTTTGAAGGCCAGAGGTTATACTATAAAAGGAATGGGAAATTTACAGAAATGAATTCCCCTAAAACTGGAAGTGATTAAATATCAGCTATAAGTAAACAAATGCAGGCTTTGGACTTGGTGGAGCTGGCTCTAGGCCCAGCTCACACACATGGAGCCAAATTACTTAATCTTAGTGAGCTTCAGGGTCTTTACGTAAAAAAATAAATCCCTTCACCTAACTTGTCAGCCAGTGTGAGCATTAAATGCAAAAGCAGAGTGACTATAGTAACACTCAAACTTTCTTTGCTTTCCACTTTCAGCATCACATATTAACTGACAGATATCTCATTGGCAGATGAGAAAAATTTAAGAGTATTCCATCCAAAATGAAAATTCTCCAAATTTAGGAACGCAGCTAATAAAAGCACATTTAAATTACATATTTGGATTTCATATTTGAGATTAATGAAGGGGTATTTCCATTCTCCATCATATTGCTACCAATGATCCTATGATAATAACTATTGCCACAAACTATTAACCCGAGAGAGAAAAAACTATATCAAATATGTGAAATGTGTATATGTGTAATTTATCCTCAATAGCTGCTTTCCAACTAGGGTGCTGGATTCCCAAAGAGCCAGGTAGGAAGGTGTTGGTGGCTTAGTTTCAAATGGAGCCAACACCCCAAATGGATTTGCCAGCTGAGCTACATAACAAGAAATGTTTTAAAACTACTGACCTCCTATTGGTCTGATTTTGGTGGAGAGGAGGATGTGAGGTTGTAGATGGAAGATAGTTCTAAAAGAAAGGATGAATGAAAAAGAAAAAGAAAACCTTCCTATTTACTGAATTCTAAACTTAATGTTGTGCTACAAGGTAAATTGGTTAGTTAAGTTACTAACCTGGAGGATAAGGAGTTTTACACAGTCTGGTAAAACTGGTTTCTCTTATCCCTCTTTAAACTAAATCTCTCCATACTTTTAATTCTATTGGCTTCATTATCTAGCCTTTCCCCTCATTATCAGGTAATTGACAAGGCCTAGCAATTTCCAACTAGATTTATTTTCTTCCTTTGAAAAATGGAACACTTCCAAACTGTATCATTCTTTGAAATTACTCTTGTCTTTCTTTTCTCATTTTGTTTGTAAAAAGAGACAAGAAAATCTTGGATCAATATTGGCCAGATTTCTACTTTTTCACTTAATTAGAAAGGAGAAGAAAAGTTGGAGGAAAGAGGGAAGAACCAGTTCTTATACGATGTTGCATATTGTATAGAACACTTTCCTGTGCATCATCTCATGGCATTCTCCTAACAATTTTAGGAAGTCGATGTTATTTATTCTGATGACAACTGAAGATGAAATTAGTACTAGGCAATTAACAAATTTAAGGCCCAAGTTGAGTCACAGCTGCTTCCCCAAAGTGAGCAGGGATGCTGCCTGAAGTTTTTCTTTTGTTAATCAGCAAGTCCCCTTACGTAAGCTTGGCCCACACAGTCAAATAACTCAGAGAGAACTTGGATCTACTGTGTCCCTTGGTTATGCAGGGGTAGGTAGTGGAGTGAAGGAGGAAGACCAAAGTCACTTTTGATATGACTACTGAAAAAAAAACTACTAAGAAACAGTTTGTTCTGGTTCAGATTGCATTTGACTGATTAATCAGGTCTTTACTCTGCTGGCTGTTAAGGAGGACACAAAGACAAACAGCTCTTGGGCCCTGAACAGCAGGCCACTTTTAGTCAAAAGATATAGGTTGAGAGTCCCTCATCTGAAAATCTTAAAACTTTTTGGTAACCAACATGACACTCAAAGGAAATGCTCATTGGAGCATTTGAGATTTCAAAATTTTGGAATAAAAATATTCCAAAATCGTAAATTCAAAGCACTTCTGACCTCAAACATTTTATTTATTTATTTATTTTTAATTAAAAAAATTTTTTTTAGACAGTCTCAGTTTGTCACCCTTGGAAGAGATGTCGTGGCATCATAGCTCACAGTAACCTCAAACTCTTGGGCACAATTGATCCTCTTGCTTCAGCCTCCCAAGTAGCTGAAACTACAGGTGCCTACCATAGTGCCTGGCCATTTTTAGAGACAGGGTCTCGATCTTGTTTAGGCTGGTCTCAAACTCCTGAGCTCAAGCAATCCACCTGCCTTGGCTTCCCAGAGTGCTGGGATTACAGGCATAAGCCACAATGCCTGGCCATGGTCCTAAGCATTTTAGATCTGTACTGGAAAAATGAGTTTATAGGTGGGAGAGTCAGCTCATTCTACCCTTAGTGCTCTCCCACAGGCCTCTACTTAGAATTCCAACCAAAGACCTCCTCTTTTGGTGACTGAGAAGAGGAAGAAAGCTACCCATCTCAGCAAAAGTTTTATTAACTGCCCTCTAGACTGGAAAGGCCTTGAGGACTGGAGCATCATGGAGCATCTTGGACTCATGCATCCATTCATCATGGCCTTCATGCATCCAGGCTAAGTTGATGTTTAATAAATGAGAAATGAAGAGACAACAACAGAGAAAAGATTGTAGTCAAAGCAGAATTTCTTATGTAATAGACAATAATGTGAATTTATTTTTGGTGAATAGTGGTAAATATAGTCTAAAAGCTTAAAATACTTTTACTTCAGTAGCTAAAGGGCAGGTACTCTGTCAGTGATGCTGGCAACTGTTCACCCCTAGTCTGCACAGTTCAAAGTGAATCTCTCAGGTGGTCTGTGGCCCGCCTCCATCCTGCTGCTTGTGATCCTGGGGGTTGGGTTCCAAGCACTGCTGTAGCCTATTGTTTTCCCTTAGCATGCTTTAATCAATGTCTTGATTTTCACTCTCATTGATAGTGAAAGATTTGATAGAGTAGACATAAAACTGGTTTTCTTTTTTCTTTTTTTTTTTTTTACCATTTGTTTGAAAAAGGTTTTCTCTGATTTTTTTATTAAATCATAGCTATGTATATTAATGCAATCATGGGGTACAATATGCTGGTTTTATATACAATTTGAAATATTTTCATCAAACTGGTTAACATAGCCTTCATGGCATTTTCTTAGTTTTTGTGTTAAGACATTTATATTCTACACCTAGTAAATTTCACATGTACCCTTGTAAGATGCACCGTAGGTGTGGTCCCACCAATTACTCTCCTTCCACCCATTCTCCACCGTCCTCTCCCCTCCCTCTCCCCTTTCCCCTTCTTCTTGGGCTATAATTGGGTTATAGCTTTCATAAGAAAGCTATAAATTGGTTTCATAGCAGGGCTGAATACATTGATACTTTTTCTTCCCTTCTTGAGATACTTTGCTAAGAAGAATATGTTCCAGCTACATGGTGTACATATACCACAATTTATTAATCCATTCATGGGTAGATGGGCACTTGGGCTTCTTCCTGACTTAGTAATTATAAATTGAGCTGCAATAAACATTCTGGTGCAAATATCTTTGTTATAATGTAATTTTTGGAGAAACTTTCATTGAAAAATAAAGTTGGGCTCAGCGCCCGTAGCACAGTGGTTACAGCACCGGCCATATGCACCCTGGCTGGTGGTTTTGAACTCAGCCCAGGCTGGCTAAACAACAGTAACAACAGCAACAAAAACAAAAAAATAGCCAGGCACCATGGCAGGCACCTATAGGCCCAGCAACATGGGAGGCTGAGGCAAGAGAAACACTTAAGCCCAGGAGTTTGTGGTTGCTGTGAGCTATGATGCCACAGGACTCTACCCAGGGTGACATAGTGAGACTCTGTCACAAAAAAAAAAAAGGAAAATAAAGGTGATGACTGATTTATAGGGGTACCCATTTTAAGAAACAAATCCTTGCCCTTATTTCCCCAATACAGCCTTAAGAGCCAATGCTAATAATTGGCATTTTCTTTGTGAGCCCTGTTCCCTAAGTTGTATCTTTTTGATATATGTGGAATTATGCTGAGAAGTTACATTTAAAGAGTAAATCTTCTTCAAATGCACATATAAAACATTTGACATTTTCATGACTTAGTTTAAGCACTTTCTAGCCAACTGGTTCATTTTAACTTTTTAAAATTGAGGTAAAATTCATATAACATAAAATTAGCCATTTTAATGCACGTTTCAGTGGTAATTAGTACGTTCATATGCTGTGCATACATTACCTCTATTGGTTCAGAATATTTTCATTAGCTCTGAAGGAGACCCCCCCATTACAGTCACTCCCACTGCCCCTCCTCGAGTCTCTGGCCCCACCAAGCTGCTGTCTCCATAAGCCTCTGGAGTCACGCTGTACCAGGCCTCTGTCCTGGCTTCTTTCACCTGGCACAGTAATTTCAAGGTCTATCCATGTTGTAACACATTCCTTTCAGTCAGTTCACTTTGGACTTGCTGAAAACCTCTTTTGTGGCCACTTCACATCTTCCAAGTTTGAGGACAATTTCTTACTTTACTTTGAATTCTATTCCTGTGTTTGCATCAAAAGGGTGTTTGGAACAATGATCAGTTTGGCTTAATTATATCCCTTTGATTTTATTATTGGTGTTATATCTCATAATCTTCTGGCCTTGGCATGTAATGCCTTTTTTTTTCACTTGATTAAATCATCAAGGATTCATGATTAATGTGCTGCTGATGAAAATGGAGAAACTAAAATTTGGATATATATTGCTCAAGTTACTGTATATCTGTACATTTCTTTCTCATTTTAATGACAAAATAAGTTTTTATAAATCAAAGATTAAAATTTATAACTTTTCCTGATTATCCTCATTGTTCTTTTGTAAAATATACAGTATCAAAACTATTTTAACTAGATGAAGTTATTGAGTAAAGACCTCCTTATATCAGAATTAATATAATTAAAGCAATAACACGTATAAGGGTATGAATAAACTGCTACAGCTTTAAAGTTATATATTTTAATCATAATTTGTGTGATTTGGGCCTAGAAACTTATTCTAAATGTCTTTCCTTTAAAATAAAAATAAAATTCATAATCTTTATTAGAATTACTAATAAAAATAATTGTCAGTTTACAGTAACAACAAAGACACTCAGAAACAAACTGATTAAACAAGTGATAATTAGGAAAATAGATCGCATCGTCCTTAAATTAGCTATTCCAAAGAAAATATCTTGTAAATCTTATTTTACCTTCCAAAATGCTCTGTTAAAAAAACATAATCCAGATGATTAGAACTCATTATTTTAGTAGAAAATCATACAAAGCTTTAGAAAACAAGCCCATCCTACTAACTCTGAAAAGTAAAGAAATAAGCTCAAACTCTAAAGCACCTTAAAGGTCATTTTGTCCAGTTCTTTCATTTTCAGAAAATCAGAGGCCACATCTATTGGCACTGGAGTAGAGTCAGCCATGCAACCCTGGGCTTCCGGTTTCAGTTTAAAGCCCTTCCCACCATACCCTGAGTGCCCATGTGCTCCTGAATTAGGAACAAACACACAAACCTAAGAAATGATGTTAAGAGGCAAGTACTTGAGAGTACAGGTCGGTACATATACAATATTAACAGCATCAAAAGCTGACATCCCGGCACTGGTAATCGGAAGCAGGGGTCCACCATTAACAACAGCTACTCGAATGGACTTCTAGCTACTCTCTGTTACTTAAACCTCCAAGTACAATTGTTAAATATAGATTCAAAAATCCAATTCCTAAAGGAATAAAAAGATTTACTCTTAGGTCAAACACTAGTGAAGGTAACACTTGGGAGAAAGAACAAAAAACCCACAGGGAAAACACAAAGTGTACCTCTAGACGGAGTCCGGGCTGGAAGTGACAGAATACCGCTGCTGGGGCTACTTCTGCTGAGGGGCTCTGGTCTGAGTCAGCACTCTCCCTAAGGGACACTCTACTCTCCTTTCGGAAACTTATGTGAAATCATGAGGAACAACTTTATTTTTCAAAATTATTAAAGCTTACAAATGTCCCTTAAAACAGCATTTCTAAGCACAGCAGTTATCAAGGAGATTGTGGACCTCAAACCCCAAGGGAAGTGTGTGGCTTTTAAAAAGGGTGGCTTTTTTGAAAAGGGAAAAGCAAAGGAAGGAAAATACTATTGAAGTTTCATTCCCAGGAGAGCTCTTACTGCTACATATTTCCTATTAAAGGAGCATCTGAAAGGATTCTCTGTAAATAACCCAGCCCAGCAGAGCCCAGCCGGACACCTCGTTTTCTCTACAGAGTCTGTGTGCTTTGGGTCTCACTCAGCTGGAGAGATAGAAGCACACAGCCCAGCAGCCTGGCCAGTCACCTCACCTGTGCAAGGTCAGCTAATTGCTGAGCCTCTTTCTCCCTCACTGAGTTCTGTGTGACTTAAAAGCGGCAAGGACAGCACGATGCCCATACAACTGTTTTCCTGAGAAAAAACAGTAAAGAATGCCCACACTCTCCCCAGATTTGATACAGTAGTTCCCAACATACCCTCATTCACCTCTCCTCAGACTCAGGGAGGAGACTGTCTATCCCCAGAGGGGCATGGACAGCATAGTTGTCACCTGCAGTATAAGAGGAGCTGTGGACAAACCAGTCTCTGCTAAAATTGGCTCCAGTAATTATCAAAACTAGGCCAGGTGTGGTGGCTCACACCTGTAATCCCAGCACTCTAGGAGTCTAAGGTCGGCAGACCACCTTCACTCACAGGTTCAAAACCAGCCTAAGCTAGAGTGAGACCTCCATCTCTAAAAATAGCCAGGTGTTGTGCTGGGCGCCAGTAGTCCCAGTTACCTGGGAGGCTGAGGCAAGGGAATTGCTTGAGCCCAAGAGTCTGAGGTTGCTGTGAGCTGTGATGACACAGCACTCGACCCAAGTGAGACTCTGTTTCAAAAAAAAAAAAAGTTTAAAACTACACATTCAAATCTTGTTGAAAACTATCCTAAAATGAACCCAAGGAAACACCTAACTTCCATTCCACAAATACTTATTATATGCCTCTCACACATGAGGAATTCTGCCGCACAGAGGAAGTACAATGGTGAATGAGAGGCAGCACCTGACTCAGGGAGCCACTATCCAGCTGCAAGGGCCTGGCACTGGGACCAAGCACACAGTCCAGTGTACTGCTAGTGCCTCTACATGCTGACAGCCACGGCTCTAGGCAAGGACTAGAGCACGTTCGTGACTAAGATAGGGCCATCAGGAGGCCCCATGCGGGGCAGACATGCAGCCCAGCCAGTGAGGAGGAGGTGGTGTGTGGTGCAGCCAGCAGGGTGGGTGGAGGAGGTGGTGTGTGATGAGGCTAGTGGGGTAGCTGGAGGAGATTGTACATGTTGTACGTGTGTGGGGAGAGGTCAGGCTCATCATGCAGCCCAGTGGGGGTGGGTGGAGGAGGTGGACACAGTTGCAGGCCAGCACAAGGATGGGGAGGGGTGGGGGGACAGTCATTCCATTC
Organism: Galago senegalensis; assembly: GCA_963575145.1. Classification (NCBI taxonomy): domain Eukaryota; kingdom Metazoa; phylum Chordata; class Mammalia; order Primates; family Galagidae; genus Galago; species Galago senegalensis. The sequence goes on along the minus strand of CAUYTI010068526.1, from coordinate 5,993 downwards.
TGTGATACATCTCAATGTTCCTTGTAGGAATGGTGATGTTCCTGTATTATTTGCTAAAAAAGGGGGGGCACATTCACCCTATGCCTGAAATTGTCACTCTTACTGACATTAAAACATACCTCTCTGGTGGGACATAGGTCAGCAGGCCACACTCTGGCCACCACGGTGCAGGTGGAGAAAAGGAAGGGGAGGGCTGCCTGGTGGTACCTGTGAGGAAGACAGACGGTGGCAGGGAGGTGTGAGACTGGCCTTTGAGAAAAAGCAGATGCAGAGGCTGAGAGGTGGGGAACTGGGATCAGAGTTTCTAAGGAATGTCCATAACCTGCCCATGGGATTCATTAGTTTTTGTGCATGTTGGCTAAGATTGACTTCTGATGTAAAATTTGTCAGCACTTAATCTGCTACCATAAAAACAAAAGCTGGTCCTCAAACAATTAATTGGCTTATTCTCTGAAATTCACTGACCTGCCATGCTGTGGAAGCTAAGCAGGCAGCAGCCCTCTGGGGACCTCACTGTGGGGAGGAGGAGGCTAAATGGCTGTGTGTCCTCCCATCCCAGCCCCAGCCCCAGCCCCAGCCCCAGCTCAGATGGGTCTCCCTCTCTCCAGAGCTCCTAAGTCCCAACGCCTTCTGTGCCCCACCAGGTGGCTGCACTAAGTCTGTTCTCTGTGTGTACAATGGCCTGGTGGCACCTGCTCCACCAGTGTCTTGGGTAGTCTCGTCCTGGCTTCCACAGAGGAAGTGGTATGGTGCCCTAGGTTTGTGTCACAGCTCTGAAGAGAGCTCTGTGCATACCTGTCCTCTGCTCCTCCCTCAGCTGTGGTGGGAGTTTCCCTGCCAGTCTATTCGAAGGACAACAGGAAAGCAATTTCACTGCATGTGCAGTTTTATGAACTCTTCTTTTCTTTACTCAACTTATATGGACCTTAACTTCTTAGGAATCAATGCAAAATCCCTAAGAATAGGATTCAGACTTCATCTAACTTCGTCTGACTTTATACCTCAGTATATTCTGGTTTAGGATAAATATTTCAAATCTAGCATAGCTCAAGGCCACAGCAAGTAGCCAGGGACATGCACAAATAGATACTAAATAATATTTATTGAATAAATGAGTGAATTATCTTTCCTATAAATCTTGTTTCTCTCTCTGTATATATCTCTCTACTTTTATGTCTTCACAGATAACATCTTTCCAATTTAAAGAGACTTTTCTTCCTGCCAGATCAAGATGTTTAAAGCATTGTTCTTATTTTTTCATGAAATCTTCTGAGATTAGTTGGCTAAGACATAGTCATTCCAGTTACTACCTGCTCTAGTACTTGTGCCCGTCCTCTTTGGGGTTAAAATGAACAAAATTCAAAGATCACATCAGCTGCTTCTTTTGTCATTTTTAACACTTAGAGCCTCCATACACATTTTGTGCTGACAAAATGCTATTTCCAAGGTTTTCTCCAATACTTTACTTTAAAAAGGCCTTTTAAGAAGTCTACTTAAAAAAGCACCTATAAACTAGTAGTACTGTACACTTTAGGTCCAGGGATTAATGATTTTTGTTTTAACAAGTTGGGAAATAAGTAATAGTGGGATTTTTGAACTAAAAGAGGTTCCCTGCCACCCACCTTCCCCCCGCCAAAAAAGTTCCATACCAATTATAGGATAACATATTTCAGGAAATTTCTTTCCTTTTTCTCAATATTACCCTATCATATAAAATAAAAGCATATAATAACCTGCAATAAAAAAGATAAAGCTCACTTACTGAATTATGACACCAAAGCAATGTGACCTCTCAGCTTGTTTGACCTATTAAACTGTGCATAGGCCACTTGGAAGCATAGAGGTCAGGGGACACCCTCAGGAAAAAGTCACCAGATAGTCAGCAGGAGCATCTAGAGGGACAAAGCGGGGACGGCTGTAGTCTGCCAGCGTACCTGCATCACCAGCATTGTTTTGAAAACTAATTTTTAAACTTAAATCCAGGCTGGTTTTCTGACTCTTCTCACTCTGGGTAGTCAATGTAGACACTCAAATCCAAAACTATTGTCTTTCAGAGAAAAACAAGGTACGCCACTGTTTTTCTGGACCAAAGCTGGTGGGGGCTGCTTCCCGAGCAGTGGCTCTGCGGTCCTTAGGCCCCTTTAACAAAGCTGTTCAGCTCACTATAGTCGTGGGCCAGATGAAATCTGCTAGGCCAGATCTGAAAGGCTTTACGACTTAAACTCAAACATACAACAGTTGGTGGTGCCCGTAGCTCAGTAGGTAGGGTGCCAGGCACATATACCCAGGCTGGTAGGTTAGAACCCAGCCTGGGACAGCTAAACAACAATGACAACTACAACAAAAAAATAGATGGGCATTGTGGCTGGTACCTGTAGTCCCAGCTACTTGGGAGGCTGAGACAAGAGAATCACTTACACCCAGGAGTTTGAGGTTGCTGTGAGCTGTGACGCCATGGCACTCTACCAAGGGTGACATAATGAGACTGTCTCAAAAAAACATACAACTGTCTTTCAATGGGGAAAAAGTCATTAGATATTAAAATTATAGATATTAGATATTAAGATTATAAAATATCTAATATAGATATTAGATATTAAAATTATAAAATTAATCATTTTAGGAAGAAGCATAATTTGTTAAGGTTTATGAGAAGTATATTTGTTAAAGTTTTGAGAGTTGCTGTGAAATATGATAATTTGGGAAAAAAGAGAGAGACATTGTTGTGTTTACTGGGCCATGGGTGGATGACCAACAATGGGTGATGTCACTAATAGGCAATTATAAAATCCAGCATTCCACAACTATTTAATAATTTGTTTTGAAGAAATGTAGTGAACAAAAAGACAATCTAAATATTTATTTGGATGGTTGCATGCCAAAATAATGTTAAATATATAAAGTAAAATTAATCTAAAACTAAAAAGCACCAAATACTTAGTTACTGACTTTAACATGGAAGGGGGTCCAGAAGTTTATCACTCAATAAATTTTTCTGGAATGCTTGGTGTATTTCCCCTGGAAATGTTGTAGATGGTAATAGCCAGGCTTCCAATGTGAACAACAAAAGCTAGGTTAAAGTTATGTACAAGTGTGGCTATAAAGCATAACAGGGAAAGAACAGGACTTTACAGAGCCCAGGACTCCAGCCCCAGGCCTAGCCGGCTGTGCTCCTCAACAGCCCTGTTTCCACATAATGGTTGCTCTGCAGTCTCTGGTCAGTGACCGCTCCCACCTGGAACACAGCAGGGCCCTTGACAGCTAGAGCCTTTCACATCTGCAGTGGGCTCAGGTGGGTGGTTCACTGTGGAGAGTGAGTGAAAGAGCATCCTGCTAAGCTGCCCAGGTAGACTTAACACCTCAACCCAGTCTCACAGACAGGCAGAGATGTCATCTTACCATAAGTGCTCTTAGTCTTCAACCTTGTGAATCTCAACTGTCTACAATGAATAGTCTAACGAGAACAAAAATGGAATTCAGCCTTCATGAGTATAGGTGAAAGGCCTATATGCCTCTGGCCAAAAAAAACTTTTTGAGAGAGAGCAGTGAAAAGACTTTGTGCAGGCATAGTTGTGAGGAACTGAGGCAGAATCCCATATGGCCGGGCTGGTTGTGGGCCTAAAAGCTCCCTGACCTAAGATTGGCCTGGTCGATTGTGAGTGTAAAAACCCCCTGACTTAAGGCCCACAGGTGAGTGGAGGTTTGCACACAAATTTCTGTATGCCCTAGAAGTTTCTTAATTATGCTTTGTATTAAAGATCGAAGTAACTGCCTCCAAATGGCCAGGTCAGTAGGACAGACTTTCTTTTTCTTTTTTTCTTTTTTTTTATTAAATGATAGCTGTATACATTAATGCAAGGGACAGACCTTCAAACCGTCTCTTTCCTCCATAGCCTCAGGCTTCATCAGATAAAAACAAAAGAAGTAATGGCTAACAACATGTTCTCCATTAAGTTATGTTAAACGGGGTTATGTTGAAAGGGTTATGCTTAAAAGGTGTATGTTGAGTGGATTATCAGATTACTAGGGAGGAGCTACTTACAAGGTAGTCATAAGATGTTCAAATGGATAATGAAGTAATTGGAGTCCAATGCACATGTGCAGGGGGAAGTCATTGATGTCCAGTGCGCACGTGCAGAGGGATTGTAATGAAGATTAATAAGGTCATTGCGGTACAGCGCGCATGCACAAGATTGCCTATATAAACCAACAATAAATAAAGAAAGCTTGCCATTTTGCCTGAGTGAGCAAATGGTCACCTTTATTTAAAATACAGTTTTAATAAGCGTGCTTATTCTTCGTGACATAGCTTTTCCATGAGACCCTAATGGCAACACATGAGGATAAAGTTCATGTGGCCTAATTAAGGTTTCCTCATATCTAGACACAATTTCCAAATATCTGGGCAAATCCCACCCCTCAAATCTACAATGCAACTACATTATAATACAACTGCCTTTTTACAAACAAAAGGAAACATTTGTTATGAAACACATCTATGTGGATCAAAAAAAATTCTTATATCTACTCAGTGCTTACAGGGAATATCTATATAATATAGATGCACATGTGCATTGGACACCAAATGACTTCATTAATCCATTTGAACATCTTATGACTAACCAGAGAAACAAGCTCTTGATCTGAGCTATCACTCACCAATTCTGTGCCACAGGACAAAGAATCCAGGCCCCAGGGAGAGCTGACTGCCTACTAAGGTCAGTCAGAAGAAATGCATAATAAACATCACAAGTTAGAATGGTAAAGCACAGGAGGATGCTATCACTAAATGCTTAAAAAGCAAAATATCATACACTCATGAGGTTTTTTCTCCCTCAGATATTATTATAAGCTCAGACATTTATTAGAATTAAACATCAACATCATGAGAATTAATGAAAAAGGAATTATAGTAAGAGGGAGAAAATCCTCCACTCATGGCTTACACTAACTGACTATATGACTAGATACTTCCAATTGTTTTGTCTTTTCCTAATTCATAGATTTAAGATGATTACTGGAGATGTAGCAGATACATTTGGGCTAGATCTTTGTACCCTTCCACCTCTGTTTGTTTAAAATCACATCTAAGGTGATGTGGTGTGAACTGAACAGAGAACAGAGCTTGCTTACTATGGAAAGCACAGAGATGTGACAACTTAAGAATTTTGTTTAAGCTCATAAAAAACACAAAATACCTTTTCACTAAATTAGATTTTTGTTAATTTAATATCAAATTGTCCTGCGAGGATGATTTATTATTATTGTTAAGAAAACAGAAAAAAATCTTCGGAATTTAAACATATATGTATAACATTTTTATCATTTTTAATATGAGTTGCTAAACCTGCATAATATTTTTGTTGACAATTTAAATTTTTCCCCTAGAGGCACTCTGTGGGCTCAACATCTGGCCTGTTGTTACAGTCAAACTTTGGGATCCTAATTTATTGTCACTAAAAACAAAATTAGAGGTGAGTGTGGTAACTCATGCCTGTACTCTTAGCACTTTGGGAGGTGGAGGCAGGTGGATTGCTTGAGCTCATGAGTTCAAGACCAACCTAAGCAAGAGCAAGATCCCGTCTCTACTAAAAACAGAAAAACTGGCCAGGCACCTGTAAGTCCCAGCTACGTGGGAGGCTGAGACAAGAGGATCACCTGAGCTCAAGAGATTGAGGTTCCTCTGAGCTATAATGATGCCATTGATACCGGAAAAGTGACACCCCAGCCAGCTCAGCTGAGCAGGGCCAGGGGAACCTGCCACTTCTGTCTTGGTGGCAGCAGCCGGCAAAAAACCCAGCAGGTTGGGGCAAGCGAGGGAGCTTTCTTCCCCCAGAGGCTCCAGTAGAGCTGCGCTAGAGGACCTGTCAATCAAGGGAAAACTGGTGCCCATCCCTGATTGGTCCATTTTCAATCCTGCTCCTGATTGGTCCATTTTATGGACCAATCACAGCTAAGCTATTACACCTATATAAGGCCCTGAGCAGAGAGCC
>CAUYTI010068523.1:0-11275 GCA_963575145.1 Galago senegalensis | reverse complement strand
CCAGCCTGGACCCGCCAAACAACGATGACGGCTGCAACCAAAAAATAGCCAGGCGTTGTGGTGGGTGCCTGTGGTCCCAGCCACTTGGGAGGCGGAGGCAAGAGACTCGCTTGAGCCCAGGAGTTGGAGGTTGCTGTGAGCTGTGATGCCACGGCACTCTACCCAGGGGGACAGCTTGAGGCTCTGTCTCAAAAAAAAAAAAAAAAGTTAATTAGTAAAAAATGAGATGAATTTTCTTGGGTAAAATAAGAATTTTCTGACATTCGAGATTAAAGGCTAGAATTGGTTACCTGAGGGGCGTGAAATGAGCCATATTGAAAGTCTGTGGAAAGCATCTATCACCTCATGTATCTGGTATGATTTAAGATAAATTCTAATTGAATATGTCAGATAGATACTAAAGGTGAAAATATATTTTTCAAATTTTTTCTCTTAAATTTTGTTCTTTTGTTTTTTGTTTCAACTTCACGTTCACTTGGAACATGATTATGGCTCGTGGAATCCAGTCCAATGTATTTATTATTATTATTTATGGAACAGCAGAATTCCTTTTAATTATAGAGAAGCATCAGCATTTGTGATTGACCTGTTCTGATCAAACAGTAAGCAAATACCTCTCCCAAAAACTCCAATGATTTCATTCCGGCATGGCTCAATTAGTGCCGTAGGAGGTGAGTGTAGCAATGCTAGTGTTGTTGAGGTTAATGGGCTTCCTTAAAGGAAACAGTGCATGTATGGTTACCACAAATAATTCAAAAAGCAAATAGATTTTTCCTTCTTGTTCCACATGTACTCTGTTCTTTGACAATTGACTCCCTACTCATATGAACTCACATCAGTTTTCTTAACATTAGTCTTTACTTTCTCCTTATTTTTCCTGTTACTCCTGAGAGATAAAACAAAACAAATATCAATAAGCTGAAAAAGTGATCAGAAAATGAACCTCCCAACTTAAGAGTTGCTCCAGGAGAATGAGTTCACTGTGTATTTAAACAATGTCACGATTAATTAACTATGGCCTGCCACAGTCAAGTAAACAAAGCCATGCTCTACAAGGCATCATTAGCACGGAGAAGTGCATAAATCACTAACCATGTGACTTAGGGCTTAACCATTTGCCAAAACAGCTGTTTTCTCAGTTCAAATAATGAAGAGAAAAAACAGCTGAAGCCAATTAGTGAATAAGCATTCATTCCCAAATATGTGAGACAGTTGAGTGATTTATTTTGCAGGCCAGATATGTTGTTATCCAGATCCAAGAAAGAATGCTCCTTTTACAATAAATTGAAGGTTTTACATTAACCCTTGTTTGTATTGGGCTCTCCTCCAAAGAGCAAGCAGAGAAACAAACAAACAAACAAACAGCTGATTAAAATCTAGTGGCCTTGAAAACAGTGCAGTGAATTATTCCTTTTGAACTATTTGTTTCCTTCTTCATGTCATATTTTAATAATTCATGCAGACTAGGGCAAAGAAAAATAACTAATTTCAAGCTGAAATTATTTTTCCCCCAAAGAAATAATCTATCAAACAGAAATAGACTCTGGAGAAGACTGAACATATTTTACATACTCAGATGCTCAAAAGAGATCATTTTCGACCAATGAGAAATTTTAAATACATTGCATTTTAGGTCAGAATCAACACTATTGTTAGAAAAATCATTTAGGGGGTTTCAGATATCCTCTAATAAAAAATTCTGTGTAGCTTCTCCTGCTACCATAAGGTCATCATCTGAAACTTCCTGGGTTTTAACAGTCCTGATAACTAAATTAATATCAATCACTAACAAAAATCAAGAAACATGACATATTTCCCTCTAAGGAATCATCATCAGACAAGGTACCAAGGCAGCAATCTTCTTTTGTAAAGACTGCCCTGATTCAGATAGGAAAGAGAATAGGCTTCGCAATCAGGTCAGTTGACTTCTGACGGGCCACTCAGGCAACATTTGGTGACTTTTGAAGTCCTTCTGCACCCCATTTTCTTCATCTATAGAAGGCGGAGAATTACATCTTTCTTAAAGCCTCACAAGTTTGTCTGGTGAAATGTAAATAAGCCATTTTGGTTGGGGGGGTGAAGTTGACATATTTTGGGTTTTACTGAAAGCTCAATTCTTGCCTAGTGAAATGTGAAACTATTTTAAAAATGATTAACACTGTGCCTGTTGTAAGCACTCAAAACATGGTAACCATTATTGCTATTTTGCATGGAAGTAAAATGTCATAAGCTGTCTAGGAGAGAGTGGGCCTTTATAATTGGAGAAGAATGAATCGATCATAAAAGAAAAGGGACAAGCAGTTTGATTTTCTAGAATAAAGGGAGGTAACTTTAGAGAATCTCATTATTATGCTGATTTACAGGCAGTACTTATCTACTATCTCAAGAAGACCTGACAACGGCCAATTAACTACAATGCAGTTGCTTCAGAGAAAATGCTAGGTACATTAGTAGGGGTAGCTAAGGAGGAAGCCTGGGAAAAGTCCACCTTCATAATATAGTAATGTGGAGTTTCCGCCAAGAGAATGGATAGTTTCACTGTCAGTGATTCAAATAAGGGATGTTAGTAGGGAGGACTTATGGAAGATTTGGGGGGGGGGAGAGGAGAGTTTGCTTTTTGGGGGGGGGCACAGGCAGTTAGGGACCAAATTCCATGTAGGAGAGAGATGTTCATGGGCAGTCCTACTGGAGGAAAATAGACTAGTTAACATGACACAATGGCAAACCTGAAAAAGGAAGAAAAACTGGCCTTACCATAGTAAGGAGACAATGACATGAAGGCTATGTTAACCAGTTTTATGAAAATATTTCAGATTGTATATAGAACCAGTACATTGTATCCCATGACTGCACTAATGTACACAGCTATGATTTAATAAAAAAAATTGATGAATAAATAGAGTATAAAACATACATTATAAAAAAAAAAGAACAAAAACTATGCCAATATGTGCATGTGACAAAAAACAATGTTAACAAAAACAGTTGCATTTGGAATATTGAAAAATTTATTTTATTTCATTTGCTATAATTTTAAATTTTGATTTCTTTTATTTATATAGTTTAATTTATATTTCCCAAATAATTAGTAACATATATAGCCATACTAACAAGATAAGTAACAAGAGTAACATGAGTATAAGTTTGTCTATGACCACACCACTCCTTGACACAACACTTGTCCTGGTATTTTCATTAGTGATTAACATCTCTTTACAAACAATTTCTTTCTCTTTGGCAGTACGTCAGTGCATTAGGATTTAGGATCCACTGCACCATTTAGCTTACTTCTGCAAGAATTCTTCATGAGTTCCTTTCCCCTTCATTAGGGCAGACCCATTATGTGCATTTGAATGTGTGTTTCAAGAATGGCACTGGGAGTGTTGTCTGGGATTCTTCTTTTGGTTTTTGCATTGGAAAATAAAAGCTTCAAAATAAGATCCTTTGTTTAAAAATCTTTTTTTGGATTCCGCTCAAAAGGCAGAGAAATGATCAAAATAGCATCCCACAAACGTCCTTAGCAGGGCTGTGATACATATTGAAGTTTTCTTTATTCTTGGAATTGACATTCGTTGGAGAGCTTTTCAAAGACAGCAGATACAGTAAAGATGGAAGTGCTTGCAGCTTCAACTAGTATATGACTAAATTAATGAGCCTGATTTTTTGACCTTTGGATTGGTACTGGGGCAACATTAATTATTTGTAAGACCTTTTCACATCCTCCACTACCAATCCCAGCCAAGAAAATGACTTCCTCCCTCCCAATATAACATCATGAGGTTTTTGTAGCTGTTTGCACAGTTGTATCTACAGCATGAATAAAACTTTATAAGACATTTAAACTACTATTTAAAGCAAAATTAAATCAGTCATTAACTTCTCTTTGAAAGGAAGGGATGAAAAAATTATACAACAATCCTTTTGGTAGGCAGGTTGGCTTTGTTCATTGCCTTTACCTTAAAGCTGTTTCTTCATCTGAGCTGCTTTGATTTATGACCATAAATCACTTGAAGTGATCCCTAATGCCCTCCTTTGTTCCTATTTCCTAATTTGTTGCCAACTCTCTCAACACAGTCTATTATTTTGAAATTGGTTTAGTTGTGCTTGAAAGGAAGTTCAGTTTATGTGGTTTGAGAGCTTCTCAGGTCTATTTTATTATGTGCGTAATAAACATAGAACAAGTTGGAGTTCTCCATTGCAATGTGATTATTTCACAAGCCTCTAGACTCCATAGTTCAATGAGGTATTATTTCTTTCTGTAAAATGTGCCAAAATAGTGATATTCTTAATAAAAACATTATAAGCCTTAGTAAACATGTAGTATATTTAAAATTTTAAACTAATTAATTTTTAATTAGGTTTCAGAGCATTTTAACTATTTATTTTATGCAGAAAAAAGTAGTTTTGCAGAAAATTCGTTGAAATTTAATCTCTTTTTTTTTTTTTTGAGACAGAGTTTCACTATGTCACCCTCAGTAGAGTGTCGTGGAATCACAGCTCACAGCAACTTCAAACTCATGGGCTTAAGCAATTCTCTTGCCTCAGGTTCCCTGGGAGGTTAGCTGGGAGTGTAGGTGCCTGCCACAACATTTGGCTTTTTTTTTTTTTTTTTAGCTATAGTTGTCATTGTTTGGTAGGTCCAGGCTGGGTTCGAATCCGCTAGCCCTGGTGTATGTGTCTGGCACCCTAGCCACTGAGCTATAGGCACCAAGCCAGATTTTTCCACAAAATAGATAGGTTCAACTGCTCCTTTTTTTTGTATAATATTTTAATAAGATTCACTCTAGCAATAGAGGTTCCCTTTTAATAGAAGTTTAAAGAAGAAAATTGGCCCTTCCAATTTGTTATTAGAGGCACATGTGACAATCAGGTGCAGACTAAGCTTCAGGCCTTCATTCTTCCATGAGCCCAAGGAGACTTCTAGAATAAACAGGAGAAATCATACACTAGAATTGCCTCCCACTTGAGGAGCATGTTGACTATATAGCCTCAAAATAACATTTAGTAAGAAGTGCAAATATTCACTTAACGCATTCAAAAATCTAAGTTCCACCATGCCCTTCCAATGTTTAGAGAAGATTCACCAATTGCTCCCTGATGCTACCTTGTCTGTAGAGTGCTGGATTATGACAGAACCGCTCCTTTAATGTCACTGCTATGTTGATTTAGTTACAAATTGGAAATCTTTTCATAAGGCAATTCTTTGTCTCTATCTTCTGTCTTCATATTTGCTCCCATCTAGTCTGCCCCTTCAACTGGTGCTTCTCAAACTTCAATGTACATAGAATTTACCTGTGAAAATACAAATCCTGTTAAAACACAAATCAGCAGGCTGAAGAGATAACCTGTAGATAGAAGAAAGTATTTGCAAACTATTCATTTGACAGGGATAACTATCCAGGATATAAAAAGAACTCCAACAACTCAATAACAACAACAAAACCCAAATAATCCAATTTAAAAGTGAGCAAAAGATATGAATGGACATTTTTCAAAAGGAGGCACACAAATGGTCAACAGGTATATGAAAAAATACTCAACAACAGTAATCAACAGAGAACTGTATATTAAAACCACAAAGAGATATCATCTTATTCCAATGCAATGGCTATAATTAAATAAGTCCAAAAAATGACAGTTGTTGTTAAGGGTATGCAGAAAAGGGAACACTTAGACATTGTTGGTGGGAATGTAAATTAGGAAATCTTCCATGGAAATTTCTCAAAGAACTAAAAGTAGAACTACTATTCAACTCAGCAATACTACCATTGAGTATCTACCTAAAGGAAAAGAAAGCAATATCAAACAGATATCTGCAGGACTTGCATGTTTATTATAGCACTGTTGGCAATAGCAAAGATATGGAATCAACCTAAATTTCCATCAAATGAACAAATGGATAAAGAAAATGTGTTGGGGCCAGGCATAGTTATAATCCTGCACTTTGGGATACCAATGAGGGAGGATTTCCTAAGGCCAGGAGTTGGAGACCAGCTTGGGCAACATATCAAGACCACTGTCTGTACAATCATACCTTCTGTAACAATACAGGTAGAACTGGAGGTCATTATCTTAAGCGGAACAAGCCAGGCACAGAAAGTCAAATATTGCATGCTCTTGCTCATAATTGGGCATGAAAAATTGTGTACCCATGGGATGTAGAGCATAGGATGATAGACACAGATGACTTGGACAGTTGAGGAGGTGGATGATAAAAGTGAGTGCATACAATATACATTATTTGGACACTGAGTGCCCGAAAAGCCCTGTTTTGACCACTACACAATCTATGAATGTAAAAATTGCACATGTATACCATAAATTTGTATAAATTAAAAAAAAACATAAATTGTATTAACATACAGATTCTTATTTGGAAGTCCTGGGGTGGGCCTGAGATTCTACATTTCTAATAGTTCCCAGGTGATGCCAATGCTCCTGGACCATATTTTGGTTTAATAACAAATATCTAGGTAGTTAAAGACCTTTAATATATCTCTATAGATGCTACATAGTACTATAAGAGACTCTTGAGAGTTTTGAAACTGAGAGAATTTCCTGGTGTGGCTTTCCATTCCTTTGGTCCAGCTCTGGAGAGCATCTACTCTGATACTCATTTATCACAATTTCTCTAGCTGGCTATAGCTTAATCATCCCTATGTGTCTTCTGTTGCCAGAGTATGCTGGGGAAAGGATTTTTATTTTTTTTTTTTTTGAGAAAGTCTCACTCTTTCACCCTGGGTAAAGTGCTGTGGTTTCTTAGATCACAGCAATCTCAAACTCTTGAGCTCAAGTGATCCTTTAACCTCAGCTTCTTGAAGAGCTGAGACTACAGGTGCCTGCCACAATGCCTGGCTAGTTTTTCTATTTTTAGTAGAGACAGGGTCTTTCTCTTGCTCAGGCTGGTCTCCAACTCCTGAACTCAAGAAATCCACCTGCCTTGGCCTCTTAGTGTGCTAAGATTACAGGCATGAGCCACTGTAAATGGCTGGGAAAGCATCTTGATGGGAAAGGCAGCAAGATCACTCAGAAGCAAGGTACAAAATAACTTGGAGGTTACAAGATTGGAGCTGGGGCAACAGGCACTAGAGTGACAAGTGAGAAGGTAGGCTGAAGAAGATACCAATTATTTCTAAAAACTGCAAAATAAGAATGAATGAAACAAGTGATGGATTATATATATGCTTGGCCAAGGAATAAGCAAAAGTACTGTAGTCAAATATGGCTTGGTATTCCCAAAAGACAAATAAACAGACTATAGGTTGTAGTTGCAGCTGTCATTTAAAATGCCTGACAAGGCTGGGTACAATGGCTCACACTGTAATCCTAGCCTTCTGGGAGCCCAAGGTGAGTAAATTGCTTGAGCTCAGGAGTTTGAGACCAGCCTCAGCAAGGATGAGACCCCATTTCTAATAAAAACAGAAAAACCTAGCAGGCGTTGTAGTGGGTACCTACAGTCCCAGCTACTTGGGAGACTGAGACAAGAGGATTGCTTGAGCTAGAGTTGAAGGTTGCTGTGAGCTATGACACCAAGGCACTCTACCCAGGGCAATGGAGTGAGACTCTGTCATCAAAAAAAAAAAAAAAAAAAAGTGCCTAATAGATCTGGGCTTCTGTATAGGTCAATACAGTGAACAACTCTAAGGGATGTCATTCACCAAGATGAGGATGTAGGTGGGCTTCCTGGGGTGATACAGTCATCTGTGGTCTCACCCTTCTGACTGATAAAGCAACAGAAAAGGTATACACGTGGGTTCTTTTCACTGTAGACATTTTCTCCAAAACAAATCCTCTGTTTTCTCTCCCTTTCTTCTTTTTTTTGGGGGGGGAGGGGGACAGAGCCTCAAGCTATCCCCCTGGGTAGAGTGCCATGGCATCACAGCTCATAGCAACCTCCAACTCCTGGGCTCAAGCGAGTCTCCTGCCTCAGCCTCCCAAGTAGCTGGGACCACAGGCGCCCGCCACAACGCCTGGCCGTTTTTTGGTTGCAGCCATCATTGTTGTTTGGCGGGTCCGGGCTGGGGATTCGAACCCGCCACCTTAGGTGTATATGGCTGGCGCCTTAGCCGCTTGAGCCACAGGCGCCGAGCCTCATGTTAGATTTCTATGCAGATCTATCAAATAGCAATCATGGAAAACCAGTTTAAAATCTATTTCATGTGCAACTTTTCTCCATTAAATGATAATCATTAAGAGGAACAACATCATTTTATATGTCACCAAAACTTCATATTCAGCAGACCAAACCAAGTAACCAAACAGAACATTTCTATAATGCTTGAGAATTCACTATCTTCCCAAATATCACTTCTTTGTCTGAGCACTCAAGCAGGCAGCAGCCTGTCTATCACTTACAGCCCGTCATTCTGTTCCAGTTCATTAGGCTTTTCCCAGAAACACACACTCACATGGAGATCCTTCTGCCACTCAGAAAAGATTTATTCAAAGGAGGCAGAAATTGATATGCAACTCTGAGTGAGCATGAAGGCTATAATAAATTGCCACTTACATATGAACTTATATTTTGTAGGTTGACAATATATGGGCAGAAGCTGCAGAGCCTATGTTTAGACCTTATATCATAGCTGGGGACTTATTTCATATTGACTGGCTTCTCCATGGCTGCCAAAGAATGGAGGTCAGAAGCTACAGTCAAGCCGGCAATGCTTTACCTTTGCTGTTCTCTCTAATAAATATCTCAAATAAGTTAGCAATATATCCAGTTTACCCACAGAGGCTTCATTCAAAACTTTAGTTCTCTCAATTGTTTTACGTCTCTTTTCTTTTCAGTGATGCTTAAAGTTCTAAGACTCCAGAATTGCATTCATAAATAGATTTATAAACACCACTGACCACTCCCTCCATTCCCATGGCTTTTGCATGCCCCAAAGGAAACCAGAATAAAATAATATCCTTACATAGAAAAAGTTGTTTTGAAATAATGGAGTCTGACTCAGCACCTGTGGCTCAAGCAGCTAAGGCACCAGCCACATACACCTGAGCTGACAGGTTCAAATCCAGCCTGGGCCCACCAAACAACAATGACGGCTGCAACCAAAAAATAGCCAGGCGTTGTGGCGGGCACTTGTAGTACCAGCTACTTGAGAGGCTGAGGCAGGAGACTCGCTTGAGCCCAGGAGTTGGAAGTTGCTGTGAGCTATGATGTCACTGCACTCTACTCAGGGTGACAGCTTGAGGCTCTGTCTCAAAAAAAAAAAAAAAAAGAACAAAGAAAGAAATAATGGAGTCAAAAACATAGAGTCACATTGACTTAACCTTGGTGAGGAAGGAGAAAAAGATGAAAGAGTACTCTAACCAGCTCTCTTCTTAACCATGAGTGAGACCCTTGGAATTGCAAAGGCAACATTTAGCTTTCAGGCGCATGTTGCTGCCAGGAGTAGAAAGGATCTTATACTCCCATTTCTCTCTTGGTTCTAAAGGAGTAAGCAAACGGTCTGATTTTATAGGTTTGAAGTGGTCTAATCATTGCCAAAGAATAAATGACATACACATGCTCTGCTCCTAAAATGCCACCTTCTTTGTGAAGCTGTCTTGATTCTCAGCTCAGAATATAACTTCCTTCTCTACACTTTATCATATAATTTACACCTTCATTAATATTTGCACACTATTTTCTATGTGAATAATATGCTTACAGGTCTCCTTCTCTCACTAAACTGTAAAATTCCACAGCTCAAGAATCAAGTCATTCTCTCTGATTCCTGTAGTACTAAGTAGAGTGTTTGGTAGGTACAAATGGTAGGTGCAAAATAAATGCTTGGAATAAATATGGTGGTATCAGCTTCATGATGACTAGAAGTTATGATGCTTCTAAGAGTTCTAATAAAAATTGAAAGCAAATAGGATAAAGGAACTACCCTTCCTATTTAGCTGTCCCCTCCAATCTCTTTTCTCTGTATTTGGTATCATGATTGTGTATATTGAAGGGTGACACATCTCCTGGGAACACATTTTATATTCAACATGTCAATCTTGATAACCCTTAAATAAACCATCTTTGGAAGAGGATTTTCAAATTTCAAGATTTTAAAATTTTAAACTAAACTTGATGGGGAATGTTCCAATCACTTTAGGTAAACAGACAAATGATAGCTCTGCTATCAGGAGTGACACAGTCAGCTGTCAGATGATGCCTCAGAAGAAATTCCAATATTCTAAAAGCTGAGAAAATGACTCCCTAAGACTCTATTAACCATGTTCTGCCTGTATGAAATGTTCTTACAAAGAAACCTCGAATTCCTTAAACTGAGGATCCAAAAATGGTCCTTTGCCCTCAAAGGACAAAGGTCTATCTAAAGCAATGACTTTCAACTGGCAAAAATGCTACAAAAAATTTTAAAGATCATTAATTAAATTATTTTTGAAAGAAGTTCAAAGCACAGTAAGTATATTCTTTCTTTTACTCTTTCTTTTAAATCAACATAATTTAAGTGTGCTGCAAAAGTTTAACTATAGGTTCAAATATGCTGTGAGATAAAAAACGTTAAAAACACTGATCTAGAGACTATTATTTCAGGTACACAGTGTTTAAAGGTACAAATGTGTTTAAAGAGAGGAAGGTTAAATTTAGCAAATAAAACTCATCTTAAATAAGATTTTCTCCCTTCTCTTTTGACTTCTTTCATGTGTTATTTTACCACTGGGAATAGGGTTTGGTGAAACTTTAACAACCAGAGAATTTTGACAAAGGCCAAAATACTGCTTACTTGGAAATTTCTAAACAATGATCAATTTCTACCACAAAGCACAGTTTCCCCTTCCAAAACAAACAAAAATACTTTGCTTTGACAGGGATAATTTCCAGTCTTTTATTATTGGAAGGTACAAAAGAAGCTGGGAAATTATTTGGATATCATAGAACACTTCTGAGCTCATGAAGCCATTATCCCCAGTGCTGGCTTTAATCAAAAGGCTCAATACTGTTTAGTTGACAAGAAGCAAGTATTGGGCTTGGGATTTCTGTGTTTGAGATGTAAGTCAGGTTCACAAAAAAGTAATCAGAAACTAGCCTGGCTGGAGACAAGAAAGAGCATTGAAATAGGAGTGTGAGACCATGAGTTATACTTGTGACTTGGTCTCTTTCTTTCTTTTTTTTTTTTTTTGAGACAGAACCTCAAGCTGTCCCCCTGGGTAGGGTGCCATGGCATTACAGCTCACAGCAACCTCCAACTCCTGGGCTCAAGCGAGTCTCTTGCCTCCGCCTCCCAAGTAGCTGGGACCACAGGCGCCCGCCACAACACCTGGCTATTTTTTG
>CAUYTI010068522.1:0-13622 GCA_963575145.1 Galago senegalensis | reverse complement strand
ATCACAGGCGCCCACCACAACGCCTGGCTATTTTTTGGTTGCAGCCATCATTGTTGTTTGGCGGGTCCGGGCTGGGGATTCGAACCCGCCACCTTAGGTGTACGTGGCTGGCGCCTTAGCTGGTTGAGCTATAGGCGCTGAGCCATTCTTCCAGTTTTAAGAGGGTGTTCCTCTGGCAGCTGCTGTCCCAGGAAGTAATTGAAGGGTCACAGAGAATTACTTGCAGACACCTGAAAAGGCCTGAGCAGAGTTGTCCCTCACTCAGCCCAGTCTGGGCAGCCAGACCGTGTGACCTCACCCTCCTGGGAACGTGACCTCTCTCCCGGCTCTCACGTGCCTCAGGACCCTGCTTCCTGAACGTCCCAAGCAGCAAGTGCCTTCCCACTCCAGCCCCGCAATCACAGATCTGCTGAATTAATAAATGCTCCTCCTCTCATCCCTTCCCCTGGCTTAAACAAATATACCTGTTGCCCAATTTTCACAAGCCACACGTTTCAAGCATAGATTTTACTTTTTTTCCTAGTCTGTATGTTTCTTTGTCCTGTTTATCTTCCTTGGGTATTTGGACAGTAGTTTGATTATGAACTGCAGAGACATATCCGAAGCCCTGGGTGTTTGGGGGAACTGTTCTCTGATGGTACTTCTGTGTGGAGAGTGAGATCTTCTCCCTCCTTCTCTGGTAGACCTGGTCCCTCTCCCCCCACCCTGCCCCCACTCCGTGGATCTTGTAGCTCTGTGGAAAAAGAGCACAGGCTAGGATGGAAGAATTCCCCTATTGAGTCCAACAAGACCATGGGAGGTTCCAGAGAGGCCTGGCACAGAGGCTGAGCTATTCCTGATCACAGGGGTGTGGAGGGGAAACAGTGATAACCTCCAGGGTGAGGGCAGCGTGTGGGGAGGGGAAAGTTAAGTTCACGTCCCAGGAAAATACACACATTCCCTCCGACAGAAAGATTCTGTGACAGTGGAACAGAAGACAATGGAGTTGACTCCACTGTGCCTGGAAACAGCTCTGGACAGTGGCTTTTTAGGAAACCGCCAACGTGAGTGGAAAGAATAGAATGAACACACAGTCTCCAAGCAGCAGGCCCAGGCTGGTGGAACTCGGGAGTGGAGTCTCCTTGAGAAGAGAAGAGACAGGAGAAGCAGAGTCGAGCTTGTAATCTAAAGAGTCAGGATTTCTTCATGGAGAGAGTGTCCTCACAGGAGGCCATGGAAGCAATTAGTGTGACACAGGCATCAACCCCCAGGGCTGCAAACAGCCCACATGTGAAGATGATAGAACACAGCGCCCGGGAGTAGAGCCAGGCCAGTGTTCTGCTGGCACCTACTGGCTGTGGCTTATGGGAGCCTGTGCCATCCCCCCGCTCCCACAGACCCCATTGTCAATGCCCAGCTTGTCCACTTGTGGGAGAGCAGTTTGAACCCCACTCTAGGCAGTCCCAAGATAATAAAACCAGGTGAGAAATAGCCCCATTCCTGCTTTGGAGTTTGGCATCATCGCCCTCTGGTGGCTGGTTTGAGGTAGACTTTGTCCCTACCTCATTCCAACCAACACTCTCCCCTCTTCCTTGCCCTGACCAGCCATCCTTACTGAGCAAATTGAGATGATATCATGACTAATGAAAATCACTCTCCCAGGTGGCGCCTGTGGCTCAAAGGAGTAAGGCACCAGCCTCATAAGCCGAAGGTGGCAGGTTCACACCCAGCCCCAGCCAAAAAACCAAAACCAAACAAACAAAAGAAAGGAAGGAAGAAAATCACCCTCCCTCCGGCTAGGTGGACCCCTGCTCCACCCAGGCTGGCTCAGCAGATGCAACCAGTGCACAGCCTGCCTAGAGCAAACACCAGCCTGAGAAGTGGGTCTTCCAGCACCCAGCAGGTCTCTCTGGGAGGTTTCCCAGGATTCCCAAAAGAGAGACTCAAGTTTAGAAGAATGGTTCCCAAATTCTGGTCCATGTGTATCTGCTGCTCTGAGACGGTCGGTTTACACAAAAATTAAGACCCTCAGGTGGTGGGTTCGAATGGAGACCCTCAGTCTCCATGTTAACATTAGCTTTCTGTATAGACTGTAGTGATGGCCTATGAATGACAGACAGTGCGTGGTGGGACAGATGTCCAGGGCCCAGGCAGCAAAGTGGAAGAGTTCTAGCTCTGGGGCCAGAGTCCCCGCGTTCAGGTCTGACCCACTACTGTAGTTACCTGTGGGACTTTGCATGCGTCATTTAAACTCTTGGGGCCTTAGTTTTCTTTTCTTCCCACTCCACTCCTTCTTTTTTTTTTTTTTGAGACAGAGCCACAAGCTGTCACCCTGGGTACAGTGCCGTGGCATCACAGCTCACAGCAGCCTCCAACTCCTGGGCTCAAGCGAGTCTCCTGCCTCAGCCTCCCGAGTAGCTGGGACCACAGGCGCCCGCCACAACGCCCAGCTATTTTTTGGTTGCAGCCGTCATTGTTGTTTGGCGGGCCCAGTCTGGATTTGAACCCGCCACCTTGTGTGTATGTGGCCGGCGCCTTAGCCACTTGAGCCACAGGTGCCAAGCTGGGGCCTTAGTTTTCTATCTGTGCAATGGGAATGGTCATAAGGTGGTTGTGAGTTTTTAATGAAATAGGACACACGAAGCCCTTGGAACACTGAGGAGTGTTCTTCCTTAAAAACTGGGCCTGGCCCAGCACCTATGGCTCAAGTGGCTAAGGTGCCAGCCACATACACCCAAGGTGGCGGGTTCGAATCCAGCCGGAGCCCACCAAACAATGATGGCTGCAACCAAAAAATGGCCGGGCGTTGTGGCGGGCGCCTGTGGTCCCAGCTACTTGGGAGGCGGAGGCAGGAGACTCACTTGAGCCCAGGAGTTGGAGGTTGCTGTGAGCTGTGATGTCATGGCACTCTACCCAGGGTGACAGCTTGAGGTTCTGTCTCAAAAAAAAAAAAAAAAAAAAAAAAAAAACTGGGCCTGAGTTTCTCCTGCCATTTCACAGCTCCAAGAAACTCAGATGTCTGAGCATCACTGGGTAGAAGATCCAACTTCCCTCATGTGTGGGTGTAGGTGGGCGACACATCCAGAGCACACACATGTGCACACATCTCATCCCTGGAAAAGTGAAAAGCAGCACTCGGTCACATGCAGCTGACTCAGAGTCTGTAGGCCCCTCGGGTGGCCCTGGGGAGGTGGGAGAGGACCTGGTGTTGCAGCCAGGTCAAGTTCTTGTGGCATATTCCAAATGGTTTATTCCCAGACTGGAATCTGAGGTTGTCCATCCCTAACACACACACAAACACACACACACACACTCCCAACTCTGCTGCCAAAATGCCTGTACGAACTGACACGCGGCGTGTTGCAGGCGACCTTGCAAGGCCGTCTCCGGTGCAGCTGTCTCCTGGGATAACGTTTCACACCCGGCTTGCTCACCTCCAGAAACAACCCCCACCTCTGCCCACAGGTCACCTCCCTGTTCTCAGCCCCAATCCCATCTTCACAGGGAATGTGTTGCCCATGCCGCCAGGTCCCCGTGCCTGCCTGCCAGCAGGTTCTGCCACCAGACTGGGGGTAAGGATGGGGAGCGTTAAAGGGCTGGAGGACGAACCGAGGAAGGCCTGCTGCTGGGCACTGGCTGCACCGCACTGGCAGGCGATGGGAAGCAGCAGCAGGCAGCCCTGGGAGAGCGGACACGGCCCAACACTGCCACCATGTGGCCAGCAGCCTGAACAACGGCGCCCCTGAGCCCAGGGCGCGGGGTTCCGACCTCCAAACCCAGCAGGGATTTGAAACCTTACCCCAGCTTGGCGCCTGGCTCAAGTGGCTAAGGCGCCAGCCACATACACCTAAGGTGGCGGGTTCGAATCCAGGCTGGGCCCGCCAAACAACAATGACGGCTGCAACCAAAAAATAGCTGGGCGTTGTGGTGGGCGCCTGTGGTCCCAGCTACTTGGGAGGCTGAGGCAGGAGACTCGCTTGAGCCCCAGAGTTGGAGGCTGCTGTGAGCTGTGATGTCATGGTACACTACCCAGGGTGACAGCTTGAGGCTCTGTCTCAAAGAAAAAAAAAAAAAAAGAAAATAAACCTTACGCCTTCCAGTCAGTCCTAAGCAATCCCAATCACTGTGACCCTTACAGAATATAGGTCGGGGTCAGAATTCTTGTGGCTACAATGGGCAGGACCCTGAGTTAAGCCTTCATTAAACTACATGGTTTGATTGGTAGCTAAAAAAAATTGAGATACAAACTAGTTTGGGGAAACCAGAGAGATGGATCCTCACAAGATTCCTCCAGATCCCAGCCACAAAAATTCCTAGTCAGTCAGTAGGAAAGACTCCCTGGGGTGCATTGAGATTGAGGGGCGCAACCACAGTGTGCGCTCTCGACCTGGGCTGCCAGAACCGCTGTGCGTGGGAGTCCAGCCCCCAGACTTGCCCCATCACCCCTCTTTTCACTCTCCAGTCCCCGGCTGCAGCCTCACCCATCTGGGTGGGGACAAGGCAGGTCACAGAGCCCGTGCAGGCCTCTGGCCACCGCTGTACCAGCACGTCTGTCTCTGCTGGGCTATCTGCAATCTGTCTCAGTACTGTGCGTGACCTCCCTCTGCTACTCTTCAGCTCCCCAGTTGAAAGTGACTTGGTTCCACAGCAACCAAGTGTGTTCTATAGCTCCACAGCAACCTCATACTCCTGGTCTTAAGTGATGCTCTGGCCTCAGCCTTCCAAGTAGCCCTATGCGCCTCCATAATATTTTTAATGGAATTGACACTCCACTGATTTTCCAGGGATCAAATGCTTCTCTAAATTCAGCCGGAAACTCACCAGAAACCCAGGGCCAAGGGCATGCCTGCAAACCACAGCTCACTGGATGTGATGCCAGCAGCTCTCTACTTCAACACACTTGAAGTGGCGAGACCCGCTGTTGGGACAGTGCTTCCTAAACTTCCCCATGCATTAGAATCACTCGGAAGACCTCTCCGAGCTCAGACCTCTGGGTGCCCCCCTCCTAGTTTCTGATCTAGGAAGCCTGGGTGACATGTGAGACTACACCTGAGTTCCAGGGGAACCGACACTGTTGCCCAGGGAGCTGTCACAGATGGCACACCCAGTCCCCACCCTAAACCTCCCGCTGAGAGTCCTGGAGAGGGTGGGGGTGACTCTGAAAGACTAACCATCTGTGCCTTTAAACCACACAGGTGGGAAACTGAGTCTGACGAACCCCATTAACCTAGGGCAGGAGAAGGGACGGCACTGTCATTTGGGAACACAGCACTGTTACAGGGAAGTCTCCTGCCTACCCATCCACCCAGGGGAGGGACTTGTCAAAACGGGTGCCAGGCCACAGTGAGGAGGGTGCTGTGGGTGGCCACGCTGAACCCCACCGTGTGGGCAACCACATCTACACCTGGGCTATGCCCTGGCCACCAAGGTTCATGCACACTGAAGAACCAGGTCACACGTGAAACCTCTTCATTTAATGTCATCTCTGGCTCAGCACCTGCACTGGGACATGTCTGACCAACACAATCAGGACAGAGTGACATTTACAGCGGTACAGTCTGCAGTTTTTTGCTGTCTTCATTCTCTCCACTTCCTATACCTTGATAAGAACAGATATTCTTTCCCTCCCCTGGGAGGAAATCCAACAGGAATGCTTGCACAGGTTCCAGACAAACCTTTCTTCCCTCAAGCGGGTGAAACACTCAGGCAGGCAGCTCAAACCCCACTGCCCCAGACAGCTTGCTGGATTGCTCCCAGCAGGAGGGTTCCTTTCCTCCACCTTGTCTCCGTAGTCATGGAGAACAAAGACCACTCCTTCAACAAATACCTACAACCACCTTCTAGAAACAGGCCTGACCCAGAGATACAGTGATGAGCAGAGGCCACAGGACCTGGCCATGTGATTGCTCTGTAGGCACAGACCTCTCCCCAGCACGTGTGGGGCCTCAACATACAAGCCCTCAAAGCTCCCTTCAAAAGCTCCCTAACTCCTCCCCAGACCTTTGACACTGTCCCTCTGGCCCATCCCAAGCAAAGAGAAAGAGAATGTTTTAGTAAGTAAAAATCATGGTGGATGGCAGGGGGAATGTGGGTGCCCTGGAGGAAGGCAGCACCTTTCCTGCAAGGCCTCAGGACCCATCCACTCGGCCCAGGCTGGACAGCCCTGGTTGGACACAGTCTCATGTCTGTGCTCACATGACCACTCTCCACAGAAAGCAAACCACGACTCCTCCCCCTCCCCCAGGCCTGGGCAGCGGCAGCAAGGCTCCTCTGCCAGCCTGCCAGTCCCTCCTCTCAGGGCACCAGGCCCCTAAGCTACAGGTAAGAGCAGGAATGTGGCCCCTTGCTGGCCTGGTTGGGCCTGACTCCAGCATCTATACTGAGGGGAACTTGAGTCCAGTTCCGTGCAAATGTGGGGTATCCCAGAAGTCACCCATAAAGTTGCCTTACATAGGGGTACATGGTGAGTGTAACTAAATATACCTTTATTTACAAAATATTCTTTACAAAATTTACAAAGAGGTAGCCAATAGGTAGAGAATATTTTGTAAATATTTTGTAGAATTCTATAATGAATATTTTATAAATAGAGGACTATTTAGCTATAACTGCCCATGTGTCCCGAGGTGGGACTTTAGGACGCCCTGTAGAGCTAAAAGGAAGGAGGAAGAAGGCCCAACTCTAGTAAGAAAAAAAAACTTAAAAACAAAATGTTTTACTCACACACACAAATAAACGCACGCATTCAAGCCCACGCTGGGGGCTGGTCAAACTTCTCCAGTCTTAGACTTGTCTGTCTTGCAAGGCTCGTAGGGCCTGGGTTTCCTGAAGGGTGTGTCCCTAGGACCCTCGGCCCTCCCCAGAGCCACGAGCCACATTCTGGGTGCTCGGTGGACAGAGGAAGCAGGTCTCTGGAAGAGCCTCCGCCAGCGTGGGGCTGGAGGGGGAGGTTATGTCTTCAAACCTTTGTCCCCAGCTGGGCCACCAGCCCCACCAGCGTCCTCCCCCCATCACCCCCAGCCTCCCTGTGCAGGCTGAGTGGGGGGGCGAGGCTGTCTGGGCAGACCCCGGCCCCAGGAGCAGTTCACAGTTTGGGGGTTCTGGGGCCCAGGCATGGATGGTCAGAAGTCCAGTTCTCAGCCTGCAGGCCTGCGTGTCAGCCTGTCCAGTGGGCGGCCTGCAGGCACTTTGTCCAGGTGGCCCCCAAAATGCACACGTTGGTGTGGGCAGCCCCTGCCCCTATACCCCAGTTTGCTCTTTGATCCAGTCCCGAAACATAGAGAGCTTGGTGTACACGCCTGGCTTGTTCCTCTGCGCGCAGCCCTCGCCCCAGCTCACCACGCCGGCCTGGAAGATCCGCCCTCCATCCTCCACGCTGGACAGGGGGCCCCCGGAGTCGCCCTGAGGAGACGCGCCTGCAGTGAGCCTGCGCCCGTGCCCGGCCGCCCCCTGCCCTCCTGAGCCCCCGCCTGCACCCGCACCCGGACCGCGCACCTGGCAAGCGTCCACACCGCCGCTGAGGAAGCCCACGCACATCATGCGCGGCGTGATCTGCTGCGGGAGCAGCTTCTCGCAGGTGGTCTGATTGATCACGCGGATCTCGCCCTTCTGCAGGATCAGCGCGGCGCTGCCTGTGGAGAGGGAGGGAGGATGGGGGAGGGCTGCACACCCCAGTTTGGGACTGACCCGCTTCTGCCCCGCAGCAGCGTGGGCGAGCTGCAGACCCGTCAGGTCACGCAGAGCACAAGACACGGGAGACCAGTGGCCAGTAAACAGAGGGGGACCAAGTGCTGCAACTGCTCCAGCTGTGTCAGGGCGGCAGAGCTGGCCACTGGGGCGTGCTCTCTCCTCTCTATACTCTCCGCGTGGTCTGCAGTGTCTTTCATTAATGACAGATTATTTCCGATCGAGCATTTACCAATTAATCCCGTGACAGGGTGTGACCCAGGCACTGCTCAGGAGACTCCCTAAGTCAAAACCGCTGTCTGGGAAGGTGTTTTGTTTGTTTGTTTGAGACAGAGCCTCAAGCTGGTGCCCTGGGTAGAGTGCCGTGGCATTACAGCTCACAGCAACCTCCAACTCTTGAGCTCAAGCGATTCTCCTGCCTCCGCCTCCCAAGTAGCTGGGAATACAGGTCCCGGCTATTTTTTGGTTGTAGACGTCATTGTTGTTTGGTGGGCCGGGCTGGATTCGAACCCACCAGCTCAGGTGTATGTGGCTGGCGCCTTAGCCACTTGAGCCACAGGCGCCAAGCCTGGGAAGGTGTTTTTATCTTCACTTTGCAGATGCAGAGACAAGGCCAAGAGCGTTTAAGCCCCTCACCCAAGGCCACTCAGGTACCTAAGGGGCAAAGCCAGGCCACCAGGTCACCAATCCAGAGCCCCGCCTACAATTCCCACACTCTGGGGCAAGATGCCTCCTCTACCCTGGACAGCCTCGTCCAGCCAGGCAAAGGGAAAGGGGGCGGGCGAGTCACCAGCCCAGAGCCCAGAGGCCAACACAAGTGGCCGGGTATCTCCGCTGCGCTGGCTGGTGCAGGGAACGCCCCGCCCTCCACAGATGCCTGGCCCCACCCGAAGCTCACCTCCCTGCTGGGTGTGTCCCCAGCCTGTGACCCAGATGGCCTTGCCCGCAGGGAAGTCATGGGAGGCATCGGGCAGGCAGATGGCCCGGACCACGGCACTGTACTCTGCGGGCTGCTCCAGCTCCAGCAACGCCAGGTCGTAGTCGAAGGTGAAGTCGTTGAAGGAGGGGTGGCGGATGATGCGCTTGAGGCTGCGCTCCTGGACCCCAGAAACGTCGCGCTCGCTCTGGTCGTGCAGCCCCAGGAAGGCTGTCCACTGCTTGGGGTCCGAGTACCTGGGCGGGGGAGCCACCGTGAGGCTGTGCAGGGACCCCAGTCGCGCACACGGGCAGGCACTCCCCATAGGACCGCACAAGGCCGCCCCCGCACAGACCAGCCCCAGGGGGGCTGCTTTCTTGGTCTTGACCCCAAACTGGAAACTTCCTGCTGCAGCAATAAACCCTTCTTGACCTCTTTGAATACACTCTCAATCTGATTACTAAAAAATAGTTATCTTAGGAACTTGGTCTTTCACAGAAAGAATAACACAAAAATCAATCCAAATAATTTTTGAACACAGCAGTATAGATCCTAAGACCGAAATGAATTGAAAAATATATTGAGTTTTATCTTCTGTTTGTTGTTGGCAGGAGAACAGGTTAAACGATTCTAAAACTGTATCATGGACACAGGAGGGGGGAGCTGAGAAGGAAAGGCTCGGGTCCTGTCAGGAGCCACCTCCCAGTGTGGGGAGGGGAGATACAGACACGAGAGGGGATCTGAGGTATCTGGAAAACTGCAATGTCCTCCCCAACAGCATCAAGAACTTGGTTTCCAAGGGCCCTTCTCTACTGAAATGAGCCAAGGTTCCCTGGAGGAATGATTGACTTCAGATCTGGGGCAGGGAGTGTAAGGTGAACCTGAAACCTTCTGCTTCTGCAGGAAGTGAGTGAGCCTGTGACCCGGGGAGCAGCCAGCCTGACACAGCCCTGGCTGGTTCAAGTCAGGCTACATAAACACCAAAACAGGGCGAAACTATTGACACACTCAGAACAATAAAGCAGGGTTGGGGGATGCGCCGTCCACCTGAGTTGGAAATGTAATTTCAAAAAATTTTATGAGTAGAGGCATCTGGCACACCTCCGGGAGGGGCACAGCTACAGCTTGTACTTTGCTTCCAAATGCAAACAGTGTAACCTAACTGTCTGTATCCTCATATTATTCTGAAATTTAAAAAAAATTAGATGAGGGGAGAAGGAAAGCTATTCTTTTTTCTGAGACAGAATCTTACTCTGTCACCCTGGGAAGAATGCCGTGGCATCATAACTCACAGCAACCTCAAATTCCTAGACTTGAGCAATCCTCTTGCCTCAGCCGCCCAAGTAGCTTGAACTAAAGGCACTCACCAGTACACACCACTAGTTTTTTTTTTTTTTTTTTGAGACAGAGTCTCACTCTGTCACCCTGGATAGAGTGCCGTGATGTCACAGCCCACAGCAACCTTAAACTCTTAGGCTTTAAGCAATCCTCTTGCCTCAGCCTCCCAAGTAGCCAGGACTACGGGTGCCTATCACAATGCCCGGCTATGTCATGTTTTTAGAGATGGAGTCTCGTCCTGGCTCATATTGGTCTTGAACTTCTGAACTCAGGCAATCCACCTACCTCAGCTGGGATTACAGACATGAGCCACATTACAGACATTTGCCTGGCTGGAAAGCTATTTTTTTGGTACACACAGGATCTTAATGTATTGCTCAGGCTGTGCTCTGGTCTGACCCTGACACTTAACAGCTGTGTAATCCCATGCAAATGTCTTCACTTCTCTGGACCTCAGTTTCTGTAAAATGAGGATATAATCAGATCTGCCTCACTTGTTAGGAGAGAGCAGAGATAGAGCTTGACTGAGAGCGGGTACCTAAAGACAGTGGGTTTTGATTATTCCTATTACTAAGCCCTGTCCTGGGCTATCGGCCCACAGCCAGCCCACCTGACATGACTCACAGACAGTCCCTGCTGCACACCCAGCAACCCACCTGAATCCTTTATCATCAATGAAGCAGTGAGCTGCGGACACCAGCCAGCTGGGAGAGATGAGCGAGGCCCCACAGACGTGGCCCTGGCCCTGGGCGTGCAGGCTCACCTGCCAGGGCCACTCTCCTACTTCTGCGTCCACGCCCCCAACAACCCGAGCCTGTTTGGTGAATGACCGAAGCCCGCAGTCTGCAGAGGGGGCAGAGAACCACAGACAGAGAGTCAGGGTGGGGGCACCAACCCGGGGACACACACGAGGTGCAGTAAGACCCTGCTCAGGGAAGTCACCTTTTGGTGTGCACAGCCCTGCTGGAGCAGGCACCACGTAAGGGACCCCAGAACTATCTGGAGCATCACAGAACTTCTGATCCCACCTGCCCCCCTTCTGCCTAGTTCAAAGCCCTCACACTCCCACCCCTCCTTCCCCCCAGTTCAAAGCCCTCACGCTCCCACCTCTCCATCCTACACAAATGTGGCTAGGGGCCTGTAGATGCCTACAGATTTGCTTAGATTTGAGTGTCATTTGCCTGGAGGTCCTCACTGAATGCTGAAGGGCCCAGCTCTCAGAGGGAAAAGCAAGTGGGTGTCATGAAGTCACAGAATAGCTGCAGCTGTTCTCAAATGTAACCTGTGGCCCCGTACTTCAGAAGCAGAGGTTGCAAATTTAACCACGGGTGAGGGAGGGTGAAACCCTGTCCAGTGCTTGGGCAAGCCGGGCTGCTCTGCTCTGGCCCCTCCCCATGCCGTGTCTACAGAGTAGAGGTCGGCCCAGCACCCCAGACAGGGACCAGAGGTGAGGACATGCTGGCTGCCCCAGGCCTCTCTCCAGGACCGCAGCTAACCTGTAGGGCAGTGCCTTTGTGCCAACTGGCAAAGCCTCCTTTCCTCTAGGAGATACACCCTCTCACTGGGCACAGAACTGGGTGACAGAGCAGGAGGACTGCCGCCTCCTGGTGCACCCTCGGGTGGGTGCCTTGCACAGTGAGCGAGCTGCATGACCACACTCAGGGCCCCGGCTCACCACAGTCCTTCTCATCGGAGCCATCACTACAGTCCTTTGTCCCATCACACTCAGGGTTGCCCTTGCTCAGGCAGAGCCCACTGTGGCAGCGGTAGGTGTGTTTGGTGCAAGTGACGACTCTCCCTGTTCAAGGAGGACACGGGGAAGAGATTCAATCTGCAGCACCAACCAGAAGCTGGGGCCAGTGCCAGAAAGCCCCAGACAGCACCCTGCACCCCGCCCACCTTACACCCTCACCCAGGCCCAATGTCCCTCCAGCCCGCCCTATAGGTTCTCTGCTTCTTGGAAGATTCTCCCCCATCTGACACCCTTTCTCAGCACACTGAATGCACAAGTGGTCTGTGTTTGTCACACTCCGGGTGCGCTTCCACGGCAGCTCCCAGGAGGGGGGCAGCTTCACTAGGAGAAAAGCCCCCCAGGAGGAGGTGGGCAGGGCTGGGCCTCACCACTGTCGCAGGTGGCCTCGTCAGACCCGTCCCCACAGTCGTCCTTCCCATCACACTGCTGGCTCTTCGGGAGGCACTTCCCATTGGAGCATTTGAAATTCTGGTCTGGACAAGCTGGGGACACACAAGGATTTAAAGCCACGCCCCTACCCAGCGGGCTTAGCAGGGAACCCCAGGCCTATCCCCACCCTAGCACCCCCCACCCCCAGGCCTGCCTGCCCCCCACCACAGGCACTCACTGCACATCAGCTCATCACTGTTGTCCCCGCAGTCATTCATGCCATCACAGAGCCAGAAGAGGGGCTTGCAGAACTTGTTCTTGCACGTGAACTGGTGGGAGGCATTGCACTCTAGAGCAGGGGTGAGGGCAGGGTGAGGGCAGAGGCTCAGCTCTTCCTAACCAGGGCACCACAGAGCTGTCTGGGACCACCTGGAGCTCCCTCCAACGCTGGCTGCAGAACTGATGCTGACACTTCCAAGACACCCACTGCCTGCTCCCATGGAGGCAAAGATCTCCAGAGGCAGGGAGTGGGGAAGGGGCCAGGTGTCTCTACACAGCAGCGTGAGAACACCCACCCGCCACCTCAGGCCTTTGCCATGGGGCTCAGTGGTGCAAGCCCGGGGCTCCCAGCCCAACTCACGGCAGTGGAGCTCATCGCTGAAGTCGGTGCAGTCGGCCCAGCCGTCACAGCGCAGCTCCTTCTTGATACAACGGCCAGTGTTGCACATGAACTGCCCTGGGCAGGCTGCAGGGCACAGGGCAGGCTGAGGTGCATGCAGCCAGCTGCCTCCCTCCCTCAGGCCAGCCTCACAGCCACATGAGGACACAGCCACAAACACACAGAGGGTGGGGAGCAGGGTCGCTGAGCTTTGGTGAGGGGCTTCCTACAACCAGCAGCCTGTGTGCCGAGGGCAGGTGCAAGAGCCTCCAGCCTGTGCTGGTTGGGGTCCCCCCTTACCACTGATGGCCACAGCCTGAGAAGCTGTGGGCACAGTGCATGGAGGCGGACTGAGATTTCAGGCCCTCCTACCGCCCTGTCCTGGGCTTCCAGGAGCCTCTGAGGCGGGCTCTCTGCCTGTGACAGGGCAGCAGCACAGTGGCTCAGCAGACCAATGGTACACCTTGTCCTATCCAAATATAAATGACATCTGCTATTTTGTTCATTCTAAGATAGGAGTATTTTCCACATTTCAATGTTTCTGAAGTCAGGGGATATCGAACACTGCTGTCATCAGGCAGCTGACAGAGCTGTGAGGCAGCCACTCCCACTGCCTCCCCATCACGACACTTTAGCTATGGGTTAAGTGTTTAGGTCAAAGGTATTTGTTCATTTAATTATACTTTTGGTGGTAAGTCATACAACTGAATTTTACCTTAAATTTGGATTCCTAAGTTCAGTTAAAGTATCTTTCAAAAAGTTACGACATAAGATTGATGAAATTTTTTTTTTTTTTTTTTTTTTTTTTTAGACAGAGCCTCAAGCTGTCCCCCTGGGTAGAGTGCCGTGGCATTACAGCTCACAGCAACCTCCAACTCCTGGGCTCTAGCGAGTCTCTTGCCTCTGCCTCCCGAGTAGCTGGG
>CAUYTI010068519.1:0-15788 GCA_963575145.1 Galago senegalensis | reverse complement strand
CGGCTCGGCGCCTATAGCTCAACCGGCTAAGGCGCCAGCCACATACACCTAAGGTGGCGGGTTCGAATCCCCAGCCCGGACCCGCCAAACAACAATGACGGCTGCAACCAAAAAATAGCCGGGCGTTGTGGCGGGCACCTGTGGTCTAAGCTACTTGGGAGGCAGAGGCAGGAGACTCGCTTGAGCCCAGGAGTTGGAGGTTGCTGTGAGCTGTGATGCCATGGCACTCTACCCAGGGGGACAGCTTGAGGCTCTGTCTCAAAAAAAAAAAAAAAGAAAAAGAAAAAGAAAAGTATCTTTAGTAAAGCTGGATGCAGTTTGGGCTGGGAACGCACACCCACAAAGCAGTGAATTGTATGGTATGTGAATTATGCCTCAATAAAGCTGTTATTAAAAAGTATATGTACTATGTACCCCATATGTAATATACTACATGTAACATATATATGTAATATATATGTACAAGACACGAAATCATTGCAGTTCTTTTTGAAAGGGTTTGAGTGCCACAGGCACTCTAAGCAACTGGGCTCTGCTCAAATCTGCCTCCTCCCGTCCCTTTACGCCAGCAGGGGACTTGCATCTCTGGAGCTGAAGAGCACAGGAAACTCTCTGGCTGGCCGGCGCAGCTCTTTTCCTTTGTTCTGCTTTTCATTTTGTAAAAAGTTGATCTGATTCTCCTCTAGCTGAGCAAGGATGACACGGTGAGGACCACAAGGGCTTGAAGCAGCCCGGACTCTTACCACAAGAGGGAGCTGTTGTGACAGCCATGCAGGAGGCGGAGTGGGCAGCGAGAGGGAGGGCAGGAAGCACCCGCTGCCTGGTCGCAGATCCAGAACTGGACTCTTCTCCAACGTCAGGTAGGGGTGTGTTTGTTGGTGGGGAAGGGAACACAGTCTGTTCGCTGTTTGGAAATAGGTCTTGATTATGGCTTTTAATTTTCTTAAAAGATCTTTCAAATTTGATATCTGGAATTAATTTCGTCACTAAATTTTCCCTTTCTGTTTTTGAGACAGAATCCCACTCTGTGGCCCAGGCTAGAGTGCAGTGGCATCGCCTCGCTCACAGCAGTGTCAAGTGATCCTCCTACCTCAGCCTCTCAGAGTCTGCAACTACAGGTGTGAGCCACCGCCCAGGCCTTTCCCTACTTTTTGGATCTTCACTCGCTTGGAATTTGGGAAAGTATTGGTTAGAAGTTGGGGATGATCTTATACTTAAAAATCGGAACTCTGAAAAGCAGGATTCTTGGCAGTGGGGAAAGTCAGCTCTTTCATGGTTGGTGCTGACAGTTGCGGGGTAACTTTGTGGAAACTGCCTAAGTGCAGAGGCCTGCTGTATAACTGGGCCGTGAGAATTGTGTTGCTGAAGCAGCTCTCCCTGTAGTCTGGCTGAGCTTGCTGTCCCAACCCCACCTTCATTTTCCAGTGCCCAGTCGCTGTGTAATGAGAGTAGTGAATTGTTCCTTTTAATTTTTATTTTCTACATAGCCAGTAAATAAGATTTTAGTAATCTCCTTATTCTTTCCCATTTGCTACACTTCTAACCCTGTGGAGAACAGATAGCAAATAAAATTCCAGAGGAAGCAAACAAAAAGTGTTTGAAATACAACATATATTTCCTAACAAGAACTCTTCAGGTAACATTTTCCCTTTCTCTTTGTAGAATTTTATAGACTGATATGAAATGAGATATGATTTAAAAATGTGCATATAAGGCATCAAATGGCTGAGTATTTCTTAACTTTTTTCCATTTGGCATAGAGAAGTGAGGCAACTTTTGGAATGTTGAGATTGGAGAATCCATTAGTCAAGTTTTAGTCTTGAACAAATGTGGCATCTTCAAAAAGAGTCTGAGGTAACCTTAAAGTAAAAGACACATGTACAATAAAGTTGTAAAAATGCAAATAGAAGGGGTGGATGGCTCACGTCTGTAATCCTAGCACCTGGGAGGCCGAGGCAGGTGGATTGTCTGAGCTCTGGGGTTGGAGACCAGCTTGAGCAAGATCGAGATCTTGACTCTTAAAAAAAAGCCGGCTGTTGTGGTGGTTGCCTGTAGTCCGAGCTATGTGGGAGGCTGAAGCAAGAGAATCTCTTGAGCCCAACAGTCTGAGGTTTCTGTGGGCTATGATGCCACAGCACTCTACCCGGGGTGACAAAGTGAGACTCTGTCTCAAAAAAAAAGAAAATGCAAATAGAAATACAATAGAAATAGAAAATTTAAGAGATGAAAAAGAAGAAAAAGTGCTGTCTACAAGGGCTAGTGGAATTATTAATATTATAATTGAACATTAAATTTGGTCTTGAACTTCTAAGATAATATGAAGAACTTGATAATTATTTTTTGACTGAGGATAAAAAGGAGAAGACTGAAACAGCTGGGGAACATGGCCATTTTGAATTCTGTGCCATTGCTCTGCTGGCCCTTCCTTTTTTAAACATGGTGTTTGGGTGCTCTTTCTCTCCATTGGGCCTCATCTTCCTGCAGTAGTCAGTTGTTCCAGATTGTCAACCTTTTTCAGTAAACATTATGGTGGGTGCCCACTGTCATCAATTATGAAAAAGACAATTATTATCTTCAAGAATGCTTAGTCTATATGCTCAATGTCAACAGAAAAGAACTCAGATGCTATAAAATAATTAAGTTTATTGTGAGCCTGGAAAGCCATGCTCTGAAAGGTGTGTTTAGTGTGCCCAGAGACCAGACCAGAGTGGAGATGTTTAGGTCACATTTATTGAAAGGCCAAAAAGGGCTGGGTGTGGTGGCTCATGCCTGTAATCCTAGCACTCTGGAAGACCAAGGCCCATTGATTGCTTGGGCTCAAGAGTTGGAGACCAGCTTGAGCAAGAGTGAGACCCCATCTCTGCTAAACAGAAAAATTAGCTGGGCATGGTGGCGGGCACCTGTAGTCCCAGCTACTGGGGAGGCTGAGGTAGGAGGATTTCTCAAGCCCAAGAGTTTGAGGTTGCTGTGACCTATGAATCTTTAAACCCATCTGTAATGTGCTATGAGCTATGACAGCATGGCACTCTACCCAGGGTGATAGAGTGAGTTGGTGTCTTTAAAAAAAAAAAAAACGAAAAGAAAAGGCAAAAGATGATGTCTGCACCTAGGAAGACTCTTATATGGAGCTATAGGAGGCGGGCACATTCCACAGCTCACTGGGAGTGCTTTGGTGGGTTAAACTCCTTTGGCAAGAATTTTTTTGGGTATAGGGCTAACTGGGTCAATTGTATAGTCTTAGGAGGAGAGGAAGAGGAGGGGGAAGGGCTTGTATGGGGCCATGTTAGGCCTCTAACATGCCCAAGAATCCTTGAGCCAAGTGGTCTCACTGTAGTTGGATTACAGATTGTTTTTTTTTGAGACAGAGTCTCATTATGTTACCTTAGATAGAGTGCTGTTATCTCACAGCTCACAGCAATCTCCAACTCTTGGGCTTAAGCAATTCTCTTGCCTCAGCCTCCCAAGTAGCTGGGACTACAGGTGCCTGCCTCATAGCTTGGCTATTTTTTTTGTTGCAGTTGTCATTGTTTTTTGGCAGGCCCAGGCCGGATTTAAATCCACCAGCCCCAGTGTATGTGGTTGTTGCCCTAACCACTGAGCATGGGTGCCAAGCCAGCAGATTGGTTACATTTCAGGAAGACAGGAATTACACTGTTGATGTAAAAGAAACCATGCTCTATAAAATAATTTTTTTCTTTTTTTTTTTTTGAGACAAAGTCTCAAGTTGTCACCCTGGTCACCCTGTGGCACCCTGTGTCACAGCTCACAGCAACCTCAAACTCTTGGGCTTAAGCGATTCTCTTGCCTCAGCCTCCCATATAGCTGGGACTACAGGTGTCTGCCACAACATCCAGCTATTTTTTGGTTGCCATTGTCGTTGTTTGGCAGGTCTGGGCTGTAATCAAACCCGCCAGCTCTGGTATATGTGACTGCCGCTCTAGCTGCTGTGCCACAGGCGCCGAGCCTCTTTATGAAATAATTTAAAGAGGTTAATTCTGACCTACATTTGAGAAACATGACCCAGGAATCCTTGAGCACATAGACTTGAGGTAGTAGGGTTACAGTTTGGTTTTATACATCCCAGGGAGACAGGAATTACAGGTAAAGTTATAAATCAATATGTTGAAGGCATGCATTGGTTTGGCTTGAAAAGTGGGACATTTCAAAGGGGAAGTAGCTGCAGGTTACAGATGAGTTTAAAGAGCCTTTAGCTGACAATTGGCTGAAAGACTTAGGTTTTATCTAATAGACCAGGAGTACTTGAAAAGGGAGTCTTGAGTTAAAGATCTCTTAATCAGAGACAAACTATAGGACCTGTGCCCAGAGTCAAATGGTTTGTTGTGTATATTGAGGACCTGCACTTCTGTCTTGCATATCCTTAGACTTGTTAATGAGTCACAAAGGACATTTTTAAGAAGGCAGGGTAGATGGGGGGGGGACATGATGAGGCCTGTCTGATCTTTCTCATGGCTAGCAATTCAGTTTTAAGGATCTCCTTGGCCAAGAGGGTGCCAGTCATTCTGCTACTCGGGAAGAGAGAAGCCTTAAGACAGTGGTTCTCAACCTTCCTAATGTCATGACACAGTTCCTCGTGTTCCAACCATAAAATTATTTTCATTGCTACTTCATAACTATAATTTTGCTACAGTTATGAATCGTGATGAAATATCTGATATGCAGGAGAAGCCCAAAGGGGTCGCAACCCACAGGTGGAGAACCTATAGCCTTAAGACTATATGTTAAGCCGGGAATTGTGGTGGGTGCCTGCGGTCCCATCTACTTGAAAGGCTCAGGCAAGACAATCCCTTAAGCCCAAGAGTTTGAGGTTGTTGTGAGGTATGACACTACAGCTCTCTACTGGGGACAACAAAGTGAGACATGGTCTTAAAAAAAAAAGACTTTATGTTAGTTCATACTGGACATATAGGACATAGACTCATGTGATCTATTAAGTAAATTGAAGAATTGAAGGGGTGGTTCAAGCTTTGTCTTCCATAGCCTTAGGCCTATTCATGAGTTACAAAGGATATTTCCAAGAAGAGAAGGGGGCATGAGGAAGCATGTCTGACCTCCAGTCTCATGGCCAGAAACTCAGCTTTAGGATATTTCTGGGGTACTCTTGGTCAAGAGGGGTCCTTTTAGTTGCCTAGTTCACACCTATGTGGAACAAAAGAATTTCGTGGTGGAGCAGTTCAGGGAGCTCTGTGCTATTTACAGACACACTCTTAGGATCAGTGACTAGAGTCCAGGGGTTCTCAAACTTAAATAGGAGGCCAGTTCACTGTCCCTCAGACTGTTGGAGGGCCGGACTGCAGGCCTCAGGATAAGTCGGCTGCTAAGCAGGACAGGCAGCGGTGGCAAAAACACCTGGTGGGCCGGATAAATATCCTAGGCGGGTCGTAGTTGAGGATGCCTGGACTAGACAAACCCTTATAGGGTCTGAAGATTTTAATCAAGGAATAGAATAAAGCCTGCTTCTTATTTCATCATGTACTCTATTGCAGAGAGAGAGGTCCTCTGTGTGAGATTGAAAAATGCAGTGTGACCTAGCATGGCCCAGGGTAGTGATAAAGGACTGTAGAAATGATTAAGGATGTTGCAGGTGCTGTCACTCCCTAGGATTGTTTGCTCTATTCCTTGAGGTATAGCCTGGCTCTGGGGGCCAGTGACATCAGGGACAAAGAATGTTGCTTAAGCAAGGTGGTAAGGGGGTGGTGTAGTCTTTAAGTATTCCTACTTTAGCCTAACTGACTCAACATTTTCCTATTTCTCCTCAGTAACATGAGGGCAATGAGATGGCTTCTGTGACAGGACAAGCAAGAGGCATGGGGAATCCTTACATTTAGGGTGTAAAGAAGGGAGGAGGAGAAGGAGGGTGAGAAAGGGAATGGGCACTGTAACAGCCACAGTGGAAGGCAAGGGAGGGGAAGCCTCCCCAAACTGGGCAGCCAGAAGGAACAAACCATGACTTCCAGCTGTGAGAGGCTGGGCTGAGGGGGAGACCATGAAAGGTCTTCCTGGGAAAGGTAATGTGGTATCATGGTTAGATGCAAGGCTTCTGGAGGTAGACAGAATCAATCCTGTCTCTACTACTATCTGTTTGTCCTTGGAAAAGCCACTTAACTTTTGCCTTAATCTGTACCCCAGTTTACTTATGTGAAAATGGGCATAATAATTGGCATAACCCTGTATTATGCAAATATAGCATATAGAATAGTGCCTGGTGCACAAGGAATGTTCTGTATTAACTATTCACTATTATTATTATATGTTAAGCTGAAGAGTCCTGAATTTATCCTATGAGGACAGGGAGCCACAGATGGATTGCAAAGAGGGCATGGCATGATCTGAAAAAAAAATCTCCTCCTTCACCTAAGACCAGGGTAGCATCTAAGAATCAGATAAAACCACTAAGAAAAAGAGAGTGCTAAGAATTGAAGCAAAGTCTCTGGAGGAGAGAGAGGGCCATGGGGGTAGGTCCTTGGTGAGCTCTGAGAGCTTCCAGACAGTAATGGAAGGTGGAGTTCAAGGGCTTGGGGACCTCACAGGTGCCAAGAAAATAGAGGCCCTGGGCATGGGCTCTTTGAGGATGGGTACGAAAGGGTGGTAGGGTAGGATGGTCTAAGGGAGGAGAAAAGACAAAAGAGGGAGGTCAGAGGACAGTATTGAGATGTTTACAGTAGAGGTACCCTCAGGGGATCCTGTAACCCTACTGAGATGACAGGCAAACTGGGTATGAATTAGAGTGTCCAGGCTATCGTTTGGAAATGGGGAGGATGGAGGTTGAGCTGATCTGGATTTTGGCAGGGAAACAAGATGTAGGCTCCTCTGTGGAAGGAAAGCCAGATGAATATGAGGTCGGGACATTTGGAATACATTTGGAATAGTTATTGGAAAAACATACTGTGGGCATCAGATGGAGGCTAACAGAAGTTTGCCTTGTATCAGCAAGGGCCCAGCTGAGACAATGTAGTATCAATTCGTTGTAGAAATAACTAGCTTTTTTTTCTGGCCTTTCTCTATCACCACTTGGCAGGTGGCAACTAGAGAATGTAGCTGGCAAAGGTTTTGGGGTGCTAGTGAAACACTCCTAAAATGGTCAACCAGGCTGAAAAAACAGCAATGTAGGTACTTATATAAATGAAATCATGGGAGGATTGTAGTAATAGAGAGGCTGAAGAAAAGAAAGGCACAGTGGGAGGAAAGATGCAAAAGGAAGGGAAGGAGGGGAAGACTCCCAAAGATAGGATGGGGCTATGGTCAGAGAGGGCTGTCTCAGCTGTTCAAAATCTTTTTTTTTTTTGAGACAGAGCCTCAAGCTATCCCCCTGGGTAGAGTGCCATGGCATCATGCTCACAGCAACCTCCAACTCCTGGGCTCAAGCGAGTCTATTGCCTCAGCCTCCCAAGTAGCTGGGACTACAGGCGCCCGCCACAACACCTGGCCATTTTTTTTTGGTTGCAGCCATCATTGTTGTTTGGCGGGCCCGGGCTGGGGATTCGAACCTGCCACCTTAGGTGTATGTGGCTGGTGCCTTAGCCGCTTGAGCCACAGGCGCTGAGCCTCAAAATCTTATTATTATTATTATTTTTTTGAGATGGAGTCCCACTGTGTCGCCCTGGGTAGAGTGTGGAGTGCCATGGCATCATCATAGTTCACAGCAACCTCAAACTCTTGGGCTCAAGAGATTCTCATTCTTTAGCCTCCTGAGTAGCTGGAACTATAGGCCCCCACCACAATGCCCAGCTAATTTTTCTATTTTTAGTAAAGACGGCGTCTTGCTCTTGCTCAGCCTATTCTCCCAACTCCTGAGCCCAACCAGTCCTCCCTCCTTGGCCTCCCAGAGTGCTAGGATTACAGGTCTGCACCACTGTGCCTGGCCCTGTTCAAAATCTTTGTGCGAGAGTTGCTTCAATCAGTGATTCAGTGATGAAGACTAAGGTGGGTGTCATACCTGAAGTAATTAGTGAAAGGTTTTAGCTTATGCACTGTCATTATGAAGGTGTTTTCCAGGTTCAGTGCAAAGCTCATAAAAGAAAATTAACCAGAAAGCACTGCGTGGATGAGAAGGGAAGAAGCAATGTGTTCTAAGAAAGTTAATTACTGATTTCCCATAACAGGAAGTTATTGAGACTATCAAAAATCCATAAATCAGGGCGGTGCCTGTGCCTCAGTGGGTAGGGCACCAGCCCCATATACCGAGGGTGGCAGGTTCAAACCCAGCTCCCGCCAAACTGCAACAAAAAAATAGCTGGGTGTTGTGGCGGGCATCTGTAGTCCCAGCTACTCAGGAGGCTGAGGCAAGAGAATCGTTGGAGGTTGCTGTGAGTTGTGATGCACTCTACCAAGGACGATAAAGTGAGACTCTGTCGCTACCAAACTCCCCCCCAAAAAACCATAAATCAAAAAATAGCAATGTAAGTACGTATATAAATGTTTCAGGTCAAAAGCAAAAGCATAATTAATTGTACTGAGTTTGCAGATGAATTATTTTATAAAAACAAGCAGGATTTGCTCTCTGAAATATTCAGGGCATTGTTAGTTATTTGGTCCATGCTCAGGTTGGCCTGGGGTTTGAGACCCTGCCTGCCGCATCCCTTTTGCAGATTTTCCTGCTACTGAGGGTATGATTGCTAAGTAGTAATACCCCGGGAGGCCATGATGCCCCAGTTTCTCCCTAATGGGGAGAATGGATTTTCACCTTTGACTAACATTAAGAAATTACCTGATTAGTGAATAAACAGGAAAGATGAAGCCTTTTCTGTAGTGCAGTGTGCCAGGGAATGCCAGTGGGGCAGGACAGAGGCAGCTGGCCAGAGAACACAGTGTTCTCAAATTGGAAGGGACAGAAAACTTCAGAGAAGGGAGGAGAGAGAGGGCAGGGGTGAAGAGGGGGGAGGGAAGGGAAAAGCAGGAAGAGAGGGTAGAGAGGAAGAAAGGGAGCACTGGATGGTCTATCAACTATTTAACTATTTCCTTCCCTCACACCCTGCATTGCCTTCTAGCTACTGCCTTCCCTTTTGTCCTTCCCAGACCAGGCTTTTGAAAGAAGTTTCCACTTGGCTCTACTTCCTGATCTCCAGTTCATCCCTTAGCCCTCTGAAAACTTGCTTCTGTGCCTTTTGCTCCTAGGAGTGTTCCTTGCACCCACTAGCACCCTCCTGAGTCACACTCAAGGACCTGCCTGCCTGCTTCCTGGTCCTCATCAAGGCCCTCTTCCCTTGTCTTCCGTCAGCTTTCTTTCTCTGACTTTTCAGGCTCATTGTTTCTGCTGTTTTTTTCTCCCTCTGTTCCCCTTCACTCCTGATATTTTTGTTTATTATTCCTTGATTGATCTAACAACATTTATTAAATACCTGCTGTGCGCCATACACTGTGGAGGGAGCAGTCAATTTCATTGGTGGGAAGGTTAAGAGACATCAGGAAAATATACCTGGACCAATCTTGTCCCCTCTTTTATCCAGTGCTGTACTTAATCTCTCAATGCTCATCTATAAAATAGCATGCCAGCCAGAGTGCGAGCAAGGAGGAAGTCAGCAGTGGGTAAGCATCCCAGGCCAAACTAAGGAGTTTGAATTGCCCAGACTCAGTTCATGCAGGATGTTTTAGTCGGCCCACACCCATTTTTACCTCTCCCTGTGTTATGAATCATGTCAGTTTGGCCAACTCCTAAAGATGGGCAAAAATTGGTCGACTTTGGTCCAGAAATCCATCTAGAAACAGGGATCTGTGAACGTTTATTTTGACAATACTTCTGAGTAGTGTATATTTATAAATTTCTTTGGCAGCAATATCGCACCTAGACTATTAGGTCTCCTACCTGATCTCCCTGTCTTCACCATACCCCTGTTTCATCTGTCCTCCACCGTCATTGTAGACAGATCTTTCTAAAGCTAACTCTGGCCATCTTACTCTATGGTTTAGTGTCTTTTAGTAACACACCCTCATTGCCTGTAAGATAAGGTCCAGGCTCCTTTTTGTGGCTTTCAAGGCCCTTCATGATCTGGCCTTCATTGCTTTATCCCTCATCTCTTCCTCTGTCTGTTCTGCACTGCACTCCTGCAGAGCTGTATAGGTATCAGGAAGTTTTGTTCTGCTCACTACTCTGCTCACATATATGTTGTTACTGCCAGGAATGCCTTTCATCCTTGTTCACTTTTTGACCTCTTACTTATCCTATGGGAAGTAGTATCAAAGTCATTGCTTCTATGTTGGGGTTCTGGGTGAACCCTAACCCTGGCTGGGGGCTGACAAGGGATATAGTACTGAAGGATGAAGGGAGACTTCACACCAATTAAATGCATAAAGTCTGAGAGGCCTGTAGAGGCATACATTATCTCATGCACCAAGTAGCAGACTGAGGCAATACAGCACCATTCTAATCTCTCAGAGGTCTTTTATTGTGCTCAAAAATAGAATTAGAGGGAAACCTCCGCTTCCAGGAAGATGGGGTAATCTGGAATGTCTGGAATGGTCTGATAATGTATATTTAGAAAAGAGGAGGGAGAAAGCAGGTTTCCTCTCAGATATCCTAACTTCTCTAATCTAAACTGCTGATCAGAAGTCCAAAGGTCTTAACCTGCCTGTTCTGCTGATCCCCCAATATAGGGATGGTCATGTTGACAGTCCCCTGACTGGGCTGCCTCCAGGCTCCTCTCTTCTTTCTTGGGTGATCTGGGAGGAGCCATAGGGATGGCCCACCTGTATGCTTTACCCTGAATTGGAGGGCCCGTGGAGAGATCAGCCTATCTACCTCCCATGCTTCTGTGAAGACATTCCTAACTTCACAGGCTATGGGTGATCAATACTCCTTTGTAGCTTTATTAGATTATGTGCATACTTTTGTTATGGCACCTTTCACACTACATTACCTTTGTCTGGTCACCTCCCTAAGTCTTCTTTTTAGATTGTGGTTCCTTGAGGTTAGGACGAAGTATTGGTCTAAACCAGCTGTTCTCAGCCTGTGGGTCGTGACCCACAGGAACTGTATTAAAGGGCTGCGGCATCAGGAAGGTTGAGAACCACTGGTCTAAACAGAATGCCCAGTACCTAGTGCAATGCCTAACATGTAGTAAATACTGAATAGGTATTGTTTAAAGAAAAAGAGAAGAAATAAAATGAAAGTTTTCTTTCTATTGAAGAAGGACGAACGCTCAACATGTGGCTGTACCTGGCGGCCCTTGTGGGCCTGTACTACCTGCTGCGTTGGTACTGGGAAAGCCAGGTGGTGAGCCACCTCCGAGACAAGTACGTCTTCATCACGGGCTGTGACTCTGGCTTTGGGAACCTTCTGGCCAGACAGCTGGACACTCGAGGCTTGAGGGTGCTGGCTGGGTGTCTGACAGAGAAGGGGGCTGAGCAGCTGAAGGCCCAGACATCAGATAGGCTGGAGACAGTGAGCCTGGATGTCACCAAGATGGAGAGTGTCACTGCAGCCACCCAGTGGGTGAAGGAGCGTGTTGGGGACAGAGGTATGAAGAAGTGTTTTCTCCTTTCATTTACTTAGGCATGAAGATGCTAAGGTTATAGTTGTGCTTTGGTATCCATGGGGGATTGGTTCCAGGACTTCATGTGGGTACCAAAATTTGTAGATGCTCAAGTCCCTTATGTAAAATAACATTGTATTTGCATATAACCTATGCATATCCTCCCATATACTTTAAATCATCTCTAGATTACTTACAATACTTAACATAGTGAAAATAGTTGTTATACTGCAGTGTTTAGAGAATAATGACATATTTAGTACAGATGTAGATTTTTGTTCATATATTTTCCATCCATGGTTGTTCAGATCTACAGATAAGAAGAGCCAACTGTATATCTCAAAAGCAGGACTTAAAATGTGGGCTTTGTCATTTGAAAGACTGAGAATCTTTTGTGGTATTCGTTTCCCTAATAATGCTTACATTGAAAGATTAGCTCAAAAGATTTGAGATCATGTATTTAGAAACACAATTCTTTATGTTTTAAGTTTTTAAGATGTTCTTAAGAAACAGATTTATCGGCTCGGCGCCTGTGGCTCAACCGGCTAGGGCGCCAGCCACGTACACCTAGGGTGGCGGGTTCGAATCCCCAGCCCGGACCCGCCAGACAACAATGATGGCTGCAACCAAAGAAATGGCCAGGCGTTGTGGCGGGCGCCTGTGGTCCCAGCTGCTTGGGAGGCGGAGGCGGGAGACTCGCTTGAGCCCAGGAGTTGGAGGTTGCTGTGAGCTGTGGTGCCACGGCACTCTGCCCAGGGGGACAGCTTGAGGCTCTGTCTCAAAAAACAAAAAAGAAAGAAACAGATTCATCTGCTCAGCGCCTGTGGCTCAAGCGGCTAAGGCACCAGCCACATACACCTAAGGTGACGGGTTCGAATCTAGCCTGGGCCCACCAAACAACAATAATAATGGCTGCAACCAAAAAATAGCCGGGCGTTGTGGTGGGTGCCTGTGGCCCTAGCTACTTGGGAGGCTGAGACAGGAGACTCACTTGAGCCCAGGAGTTGGAGTTGGAGGTTGCTGTGAGCAATGAAGCCATGGCACTCTACCCAAGGGAATAGCTTGAGGCTCTGTCTCAAAAAAAAAAAAAAAAAAGAAAGAAACAGATTTATCTTCCCATGGCTGCTACTTAAAACATAGGCATTCCTGAAGTCATCTTTTGGTCCTCTTTCCCAAAGTATTTTTTCATTTCATTTCATTTCATTTTTTTATTTTAATCTTTATTTTTTGAGACAGAGTCTTATTTTGTTGTCCATGGTAGAGTGCCATGGCATCATAGCTCACAGCAACCTCAAACTCTTGGGCTCTAGTGATTCTCTT
Organism: Galago senegalensis; assembly: GCA_963575145.1. Taxonomy (NCBI): domain Eukaryota; kingdom Metazoa; phylum Chordata; class Mammalia; order Primates; family Galagidae; genus Galago; species Galago senegalensis. The sequence continues at coordinate 2,982 of CAUYTI010068519.1, read as the reverse complement.
GCCTCAGCCTCCAAATTAGCTGGGTCTATAGGTACCTGCCACAATGCCTGGCTATTATTTAGAGATGAGGTCTCACTCTGGCTCAGGCTGGTCTCGAACCTATGATCTCAGGCCATCTGCCTGCCTTGGCCTCCCAAAATGCTAGGATTACAGGCATGAGCCACCGTGCCCAGCCTATTAATATGTTTGGATTTGTTTCTTTCATCTTACTATAGCTTTTTATTTGTCCCATTTTTTTTCTGTTTCCTTTTTCCTCTTTTAATTAATTTTTTTATCTCACTTTTCCTACCACTGAGCTGAAAGTACTGTAATTTACTGTGCTTGTATTTCTAGAAACCAATGATCTTGTGACCCTTGCCTGGACAATTCTGTTGAACCATATCCTGTGCTTAAGAAAATAAAAAACAGGGTGGTGCCTGTGGCTCAGTGGGTAGGGTGCTGGCCCCATATACCAAGGGTAGCAGGTTCGAACCCAGCCCTGGCCCAACTGCAACAAAAAAATACCCAGGCATTGTGGTGGGTGCCTGTAGTCCCAGATACTCGGGAGGCAAGAGAATCAGCTAAGCCCAAGAGTTGGAGGTTGCTTTGATGCCATGGCATTCTACTGAGGGTGATAAAGTGAGACTCTGTCTCTAAAAAAAAAGAAAGAAAATTGAAAACAAAGAGCAAAGAACATTTTTCTGCCCCTTTGATCGGTGGCCTCAAGAAGGAATGCATATTTTGCTTCTCAGAGAGGGAGGAGTTTTAAAGAGACAATTTGCAAAATGGTTCATTGCTCTTTTTCAGACTTTTACCTCTGTTACACAGACACTGTCCCACTGCACCTGGCTCCCTCCAGATAGTACTTACATTGCTTCTATCAGGTGCCTGAAAGCACTCAGAGTCCATAGCCACCTTAAACTTCATCTTTGGCTTGAGTTTGTTTTGGCCATCCAGGTAGTATGAATTTGTACAGCAAACTCTCATGAGGGAATGGATGATTTCTCAGGAAACACCAAGTTAAAGATAGATAATTTTTGTCTGAAACCAAACTCCTGATTTGACTTATTGTTTTAGGACTGTGGGGCCTGGTCAACAATGCAGGTATTATTGACCCAGTTGCCTTCATCGAGTGGCAGACTATTGAAGACTCTCTGAACATCCTCAAAGTGAACCTCATTGGTTTGATCCAGGTGACCTCAAGCATGCTTCCCTTGGTGAGGAGAGCTCAGGGGAGGATTGTCAATGTTTCCAGCATTCTGGGGAGAATTGCTTCCTTTGGAGGGGCCTACTCTTGCTCCAAGCATGGAGTAGAAGGCTTTTCGGATATTCTGAGGTAACTCTTTTAAGTTAAAGCAGTTGTTGACCACTCAGATATATCTTAGGAATTGTGCTAGTTGCCCTCACCTACTTTATCTTATTTCATTACTCCTCAAATCTTGAGACATAGACAATTTTTACTAGTCTACTTTATATAGCAAACTGTTAACTTAAATAGTAAGTGCCTGAAAATGAGCAAGTCACACTTAGTTGCGGTTCATTAAGCCAAAATTTTAAGGACACACCCAGGAAAACCACAGCCCACAAAGCATCTGTTGTGGGCTGGGCACTTGGTAGAAGTTGAGGATTTTGCATTTAAAGGAAAAAGGGAATACACTGCAAAAGGGAGGGGTGAAGGAGGTGAGCAGAGAGGCAGTTGATTTTATTCTTGTGAAGTTCTATTTGGTGTCCAGTAAATCTATTTAAGATAAGGAGAACATTCATGAAAGGGGGCAGAGAAAGTAGTCAGTGCTGTGAATCTTCTTAGAGTGGGTAGAAGAGTGATCATATCTCTTCCTTGGCTTTCATTTGTGGAGATAAACTTGTAATGGACATTTCATTCAGGCTTAAAGTCCTAAGATAATTAACATGCACTCATTTTATAGAAGCTGTGTATGTGGAAGGGGGTTGTTTGGGGCTGAAGGAAGTAAGAAATGTTTTAACCCAAAGTGCAGTTCTTTGTCATATTTTGAGGTGGCTACGAGCAAACAGGAATATGCTACAAGACTGTGTAGGTGAGGAGGCTATTAGATTTGTGTCTGTGGGGAATCTGTTAAATGCTGCCAGGCCTTGCCTATTTGATCTGGGACAGGTCTGCAGAGAGTCTGAAGAAACATATTTCTCTAAAGGGCTGTTACTGTGAGGTTTATTGGCACAGCAAGACCACCTTGTCCACTAGGTCCAAAGAGAAAAATCCTGTTTAGCCTGAAGCACTCAGGATATTTCACCCCCAAATATGACTCCTTGGTATAATGCAGTGGTTCTCAACCTTCCTAATGCTGTGGCCCTTTAATACAGTTCCTGTGAGTCGTGACCCACAAGATGAGAACCGCTGGTGTTGAGTATTTTGAATTAAAGGTCCTTAGAGATCAACAGGCCTTGGAAGGAACTTGCCCCCTATCTGCTTAAACCAGATGGACCCATCAAAAAGAGGAATCAACTTCCCTTCCCTTCCTGTTATCTCATATTTCAGGAAAGAAGATCAAGAATGCCAACAGAGGCTTGGTGCTCATAGCTCGGTGGCTAGGGCACTGGCTACATACACCAAGGCTGGCAGGTTTGAACCCAGCCCATGCCTGCTAAATAACAATAACAACAACAACAACAACAACAACATAGCCAGGTGTTGTAGCGGGCAGCTGTAGTCCCAGCTACTTGGGAGGCTGAGGCAAGAGAATTGCTTAAGCCCAAGAGTTGGAGGTTGCTGTGAGCTGTGATGCCATGGCACTCTACCAAGGGCAACATAGTGAGACTCTGTCTCAAAAAAGAAAAAAAAGAAAAGAAAAAAAAATGCCAACAGACCTGGCCCAAATCCCAAGTAACTTAATTTGAAAATAGAATTATTTTATTTATTTATTTATTTTTTAGAGACAGTCTCACTTTATCGCCCTTGGTAGAGTGCTATAGCGTCATACAGCTCATAGCAACCTCCAACTCCTGGGCTTAGGCGATTCTCTTGCCTCA
>CAUYTI010068516.1:0-55515 GCA_963575145.1 Galago senegalensis | reverse complement strand
CAGGCCCCTATTGAAATATGAATATTACTGCTTTAAGGATTACTATGCTTCATCAAACTCACCTTCATTTTATGGAAAAGACTAGAGTTGCTTAGCATCACGCCCATGTTTATTGCACCTCAATTAGAGCTTATATGTTTTGTACTGTGCAAGATTGTCATAAATAAAAGTTTTTTCTCACTGTAAAAAAATTAAAAATAAATAAAAAATATTTGTAGCTGTTTATATGTGGAAAAGATATTCATTATTGTTTTATACTTAAACTGAATTTGTAGAGTTGAAGCTAGGCAAATAAATGAGGCAATTATCTTATTAACAGTATTCAGAAAATAATCTCTACAGCTTATGTTAGCACTCAAAAATTTTAAAGACCAAATAATGCAAAGAATTATTCAATTTTTCAATGACTTTTGGGTGATTTGTATAAGAACAAGACACATATGTCAGGTGAACTGAGGGACTGAGGATAAAGAACATATGAGGAAGGTTCAATTTTCTTTTTCATTTCTTTTTTTTTTTTTTTTTTTTTTTTTGAGACAGAGTTTCACTTTGTTGCCCTTAGGAGAGTATGGTTGCATCACAGCTCACAGCAACCTCCAACTTCTGAGCTTAGGTGATTCTCTTGCCTCAGCCTCCCAAGTAGCTGAGACTACAGGTGCCTGCCACAATGCCTGGCTATTTTTTGTTGCAGTTTGGCTGGGGCTAGGTTCGAACCCACCACCCTCGATGTATGGGGCCAGCGCCCTACTGACTGAGGCACAGGTGCCGCCCACATTTAGCTATTTTTTTTGAGATGGGTCTTGCTCTTGCTCAGGCTGGTCCTGAACCTGTGAGCTCAGGGCAATCTATCTACCTCCCCCTCCCAGAGTCCTGAACCTGTGAGCTCAGGTCAATCTATCTACCTCCCCCTCCCATTACAGGCATGAGACACTGCCCTAGCCTCAAAAAAAGTTTTTTAAAGAAAAAAATTTGTGAACTGGTTAAGAACCAAGGCTTCCCCTCATTTCTATGCATTTGGAAAAGAGGGACATGAAGTTCAAAATTGACAAAACCCTTACGTCTTCTCATTTTTGACGGTTCACAGACGGAAATATAGTTTTGAGATGATGGTGACATTGCTTTGGCCATGCCTATTATGAAACTATTATGAAACAGAATCCATTTCTTTTCATAATTCATATTACAGTTTAATAAAAGTCTACATCAAGAGCCTCTGGTGTTCTCTCCCCTCAAGGAAGCAGTACTTCAGTAGACAAAGAACAGGCTTAGATTTAGTTGTAGTTTACATTTCAGTAGTGGTTATTTATGATTCTTCTCTTATAGCTATTCTAAACTGCACTATCGTTTAAACAAATTTACTTTCAATTCTCCACTGAGTTCACCAAAGACAAGTAATCCTCCAGCAACTGGCAGGGCTGAAGATTAAGCCACCCTGAGTAATTAAGCATATCCCAAGGTTCAGCTGGTGTGCAGTAGTCTACATTCATTACAACCATTTAGCAAGGTTCGACAGCTTACACTCCTACTCTGAATGAGGATTTGTATCCTTCATTAGCATTCCTGAATCCAGCTAGGATGCTGTAGCATATACCACTGTCAGGCTGAGTCACAGCATTATGAGATTAGGGCTGCAAATTTCACCCTTCTGTCACTAGTGGAACTGTCTAGGCCTCAGCCTCTGTGAGCAGCTGTGTCAGTTTCTAAAGGGAAACTGGAGTGGCTACCAAGAAGAAAGTATAAACAACCAAGGTTGATTAACATGCTTATAAAATTTGAAATTGGGGATTCAGTTTTAAATCAGGACACAAAATAGGTACAAATAAATTCTCAGAATCTCCAATTCACTGCCTTTTAAAAAGAAGCCCACAAGTACGATAGCAATATGACTTATCAGTTAACTATTGTTGCATAGTATGCATCCTCCAAAACAAATCTCAGCAGCATACAATAAGCACTGCCATAGCTCACAAATCTTTGGGTAGGCTGAGCAGGTTAGCTCACTTTAGCTGGCCACATTCATGCATCTGGGCATGGACTTGCTAGAGTGACTCAGTTCTGCTTCAGATGACTCTCACTGCCCCGGCACTGGCTGGTCGGCCTACACTCCTTCTTCTTATGATGACAATGGAGGCAAAAAGCAAGATTGCCTAAGTGTTGTCCAAGCTTTTGCTTATTTCTCATCTGCCCCATCCCATTGCCCAAAAAAGTCAAAGTGTGTAGAAGCACATCCTATACTGCAGTTACACAGAGATAGAAAGGGATGAAGATTTTAATGCAATCTACCAGATGACACAAAGAAATTTAAAAATATACCCCTGATTAATCATGAAGAAAGACTTCATAAACAATTAAGTTCCCCCATTAAAAATATTACTAATAGGCTCAGTGCCTGTAGCTCAGGGGCTAAGGTGCCAGCCACATACAGCAGACAGAGCTGGTGGGTTTGAACTCAGTCTGGGCCTGCTAAACAACAATGAGAACTACAACAAAAAAAAATAGTTGGGGCATTGTGGTGGGCACCTGTAGTCCTAGCTACTTGGTAGGCTAAGGCAAGAGAATCACTTAAGCCCAAGAGTTTGAGGTAGCTGTGAGCTGTGACACCACGGCATTCTGCCCAGGGCAACACAGTAAGACTGTGTCTCAAAAAAAAAAAAAATATATATATATATATATTACTAATAAAAGACTGCTAGCTACCTTCAGGACTTAGAGGATCTGAAAGTATTATAGCTAAAATTGAATTTAGGATCCTCTAAACCAGGGTTTTTAGCCTTCCTGAGATCTAGATTCTTTTTTTTTTTTTTTTTTGGCCGGGGCTGGGTTTGAACCTACCACCTCCAGCACATGGGGCAGGCACCCTACTCCTTTGAGCTACAGGCGCCACCCAGTCTAGATTCTTCTTAAATATATACATAAACATATGACATTTTACAAGCATTCTACAGACTCTCTGAAAACTGTCTGTGAACCCTCTGGAAATCCATAAGCTCATTGTTACAGGTGAGAAACTGATTTACATTATAATTTCTTTATGCTAAAAGAGATCTTTCAGCTATAAAAATAATGCATATAGGCTTGGCACCAGTAGTTCAGCAGCTAGGGCTCCAGCCGCATTCACCAGAGCTGGCAGGTTTGAACCTGGCCCTGGGCCTGCCAAACAATGACAACTACAACAACAAAATAGTTGGGCATTGTGGTGGGCAGCAGTAGTCTCAGCTACTTGGGAGTTTGAGGCAAGACAATCACTTGCTCAAGGATCACAGGAGTTTGAGGTTACTCTACCAAGGGCAACATAGTAAGACCCTGTCTCAAAATAATAATAATAATAATAATGCCTATAGTTGAATTCAGTATTGAATTAAAGTGAATATAAACCAGGCAACAAACTACTGCTTAAGAACCTCCTTCTCATACTGTAAAATCCCTACTCCATACTATTCCCTTCAAGGCCCTCCAAGGACTATTACCAGTCCACTCGTAACTTTGCTTTCATTTCTCTTCCCTCTTGTACAAGCACCTGGCCAGACAGACTTCTGTACTGTTTCTTGCACTTTCCAAGTCTGGGTCCTGTGGATTGCTGTTCCCTCTGCCTGGAATCCTCTTTCCTGCATATTGACGCTGCTGTCTCCCTTCCTTCATTTATGATTCTGTACAAATACAGGCCTTTCTTGAACACTACATCCTAAATGCCTCCCCTCAATCACTCATGCTTTAATTTATAATTTGAGTTACTTGTTTTTTCTCTCCCTCTGTGGTGAGTAAAAATTACTTGAAGGAAGGAGCTCCGTTTATTTGTCCTCTAATGTATCCTCCCTCTAATGCGTCCCCAGCTACATATACCATCATCTCCAGTGAGTATAGCCAACTTGGAAAGAAATATGACAAACATAGCAAGCATGTGTGTAGGTATTAAATGAGTAAACTGACGTGTTATACTGTAAGATATATATTCACAGAGAAATCTAGAGAAAAATATGTGCCAGAGCACATTCCACAACCAAATTATAAGAGATATTTTATATAGCTCAGTCTTACAAAGAAAGTGGATTCCTTCTACTGGTTTTCTGGATGACTTTCATTTAAGAATCTCAATGTTGGCTCGGCGCCCGTGGCTCAATCGGCTAAGGCGCCAGCCACATACACCTAAGGTGGCGGGTTCGAATCCCCAGTCCAGGCCCACCAAACAACAATGATGGCTGCAACCAAAAAATGCTGGTGCTGTGGCAGGCGCCTATAGTCCCAGCTACTTGGGAGGCTGAAGCAGGAGACTTGCTTGAGCCCAGGAGTTGGAGGTTGCTGTGAGCTGTGAGGCCACGGCACTCTACCCAGGGGGACAGCTTGAGGCTCTGTCTCAAAAAAAAAAAAAAAAAAGAATCTCAATGTTTAATTTCATACTAAATAATGTAATTCATCATATCAAACTATTGGCCATAGCTAATTAGCTCTACAAAGAATTGTATAGGGTTTTTATTATTTAATAACACATGTGTTGTTGTAAGTGGGAATGTCTAAAACAAAGCTTTGGAGCAAGAACTTGTAATTGACAATCAGTAGACAGGTTGGTCCCTTTACAAGTGGGTGTCACAGCACAAGCCTTCATTTTATGGTGTGTAGCTTTCTTCTCTATCACCAATCTAAGATTTGGAGCATCTTACAAAACACTGAATGGAGATGGTAAGTTGGCTGTGAGGAGGTTGTAAGCTGGTCTTAGCAGTGATTTATGAAGCCTCTGATTTCAGAGGTTAACAAAGATTTGCTTCGAGTTTATGTGCCGTTTTCCAAAGTCATTCTGAGCTGACAGATAAATGTGTAGCCCTATTTACTGGTGTCTTTTATGGGTAGGTGCAGCTGGATGAAAATCAGCCACAAAGGAGATCCCAGTGTTATCATTAATGGTGACTTTGTGTAACAGATGTTGTCTACATATTAGGGGAGGCTGCTTAATTTGTCTCTTGCAAACACGAAGCCTCTTAAAACTATTATGTACTAAATATTGTCTGAAAAATTCCATTCTTTTGTAACACAATCCTCCTTCAGGAAGAGCAGCAGTTTGGAATTAAAAGAATAAAAGAGAAACTCAAATGAAGGAATAGTACATCCATTACATTTATGTTCATCATGATTATGGTGGACAAAAAACAAAAAGACATTATGGTATTGCCAAGGAAAAATACACATATTAAAAACAAAAGTCTAAATGAATAGGTACTGCACAAGTGATGAGAAATTAGGGTGGAGTTGGGGTTTTGCCTCCTGTCATTTGCAAGCAAGCATCCCCATTGACTTACTGCCTGAGGAACAGAGTGAGTGACAAAGAGTTTGAAATCTCGCACATAATGGTAGGAAAGTAATTTCATCCCACTCACCATCTGGTCAGCACAGCCTAATTTTCAGGCAAAAGGTTATTCGTTTGTTAGATACATTAAGTACCAATTCTCTGTATGGCTCACTACACGCACATGCATACACACGCACAACTGTGGTAATCCTGTATTTCTCTGCTTTTTCTTCTCTCTAAAAATATGTATGAATTTTAATTTTATATTGCAGTATCTCTGCAGAAGTTACCATGCATATCATCACATGAATGGCTTCTCCCTCGTTCTCAGTAAACAAAGGAGATTTTCATAAGATCGTAAAAGAAGGTTGTATATGGTGATTGTATGTTGGTATAACCAAGTTGGGTTTTTTTTAGGGTAACAAAGAGAGATTTTATTTAGAAAGAACATAGAGAAAGTTTAGAGCACTTCCAAAGAGAGTTGGAATTAAATCCCTCTCCTAACGGAGCAGAGGTGAGTAGAGAGAGACAAAGGTATAACCATATTTTTAAAAATTTCTTTGAGACAGGATCTTGCCATGTTGCCCAGGCTGGAATGCATTGGCTATCCCCATACACGGTAATAGCTCACTGAGTCCTTGAACTCCTGACCTCAAGCAATCCTCCTGCCTCAACCTCCTGAGTTGCTGGGACTACATCTGCACACACCATCTCCAGTAGGTATAACCATCTTGGAAAGAAATATAACATATTTTTCCAAGAATTAAAAAGACTTCAAACATGGTACAAAAAAATTTATTTCTGGGAAATCTACTGCTTAAGAGTTCAAAATAATACTTCACTCCTGGAAATAAACTCATTCAAAATAATACAAAGGCACATCACAAAAACACATTTTTTATAATAGTAAAATGGTATTTTTATAATAGTAAAATTGGAAGCAAACTCAAATACTTACATTAGGTTATATTTAAATAAATTATCATAAGTTAACTAACAATATATTTGGCCACTAAAATTATAGACATTGACTATATAGTAATGGCTCGGCGCCCGTGGCTTAAGTGGCTAAGGCGCCAGCCACATACACCTAAGGTGGCAGGTTTGAATCCAGCCCAGGCCTACCAAACAACAATGATGGCTGCAACCAAAAAATAGCTGGGCGTTCTTGTGGGAGCCTGTGGTCCCAGGTACTTGGGAGGCGGAGGCAGGAGACTCGCTTGAGCCCAGGAGTTGGAGGCTGCTGTGAGCTTTGATGCCCACACTCTAGCCAGGGTGATAGCTTGAGGCTCTGTCTCAAAATAAATAAATAAATAAAAATAAAAATACTATATAATAATATAAACACACTTATTCTATATATCAAAAATTTAAAATAATGCACAATTATACATATATATGATTTACATACTTCTAAAATATAAAGAAATACTGGAGGGAAATATAAAGACAAATATGTTTGTAAAAAAAGGATTCCTGGCAATCCTACAGAATGGGAGCATGAGACATCTGAAGAATAAATGTTTTCCTCACTAACCACCAGCTAGTATATTTCAGAAAGTTTTCTGTCTATCAGACTACTTTATTATGTGCTTATCATTCCTGGTGATCCTCCTTCCCTGGCCATATTTTCAATTTATTCATAAGATTATCAGTATAAATAAAAGAGTAAATGTTTGCAATAGCACTCATTTCAACACTAAAAATGGCAAGCATGCTTCTCCTCTTGATTTAGGGAGCCAAGGTGTAGAAGTCCCCATATCCTATTCCCAAGGTGCTGTCAGAGTCTTAGAACAAAGGTAGTATGAGAGTGATAAAGCAATAAAACGTCCTCCCATGCTTCATGGAAACTAACTCTCCAACACAATAGTTTCAGGGGATGTAACTGGAATATATACTCAATAAAGACCTTTCTACCTCGGAATCCTTTCAACATTCTAAGTGGAAAGAGATTGGTTGCCTTAAGAAATTAATAAAAAAAAAAAACCCTTCAAGACTGCTTGAATTTGGGGCTTAGTACAAATACACCTGAGGTTCACAGGTCCCAGAGCATGAAGGGCTAGGGCCACAGAATATCTGATGACTTATAGATGTCTAGCCTCATAGTCAAATGTAACCTTGCAAATTTATAAAAAAGCTCCCTTCTTGCTATTGTTGTCAATGTTGTATTGTTCAGGCACTGTACAATAATTTAGCTGAGAGATAGATTTATTTTACAATAACCTCCTCTCCAGGATGAGAAATCCCTAACTAATTATTTTACTTACCTATTATATACTTATTTGCAACAGGTTGGAGTGCAGTGGCACTATCATAGTTCACTACAGCCTTGTACTTCTGTGCTGAAGTGATGCTCACCACTTTGGCCTCACAAAATGTTAGAATTACAGGTATGAACTACCATGCCAGGTCAGAAATCTCAAGTTTAAAACAAACAAACAAACAAACAAAATTTTGTGCCACCAGAAGACTAAGCGACTAAGCAGAATGTAAAGATTACCCAGGGTGGGGGTGGGGAGTGGTTATCCCTGCACTTAGCTCAGCACAGTCCTGGCCTTTGATTGCTTCAAAAGCATTAGGCTCATCCCCTGTCCTCAAGGACCTTAAAATCTGATGGAGGGACACAATCCAACTGATGAATCTGTGTAACCATTTGATATATCAAATGGTGTCTATTCAGTAGGCCTTAGATCTCTGGTTCCAACTGGGCAGCATCAGATTCCCAGTTCTTTTTTTTTTTTGAGACAGAGCCTCAAGTTGTCCCCCTGGGTAGAGTGCTGTGGCATTACAGATCACAGCAACCTCCAACTCCTGGGCTCAAGCGAGTCTCTTGCCTCCGCCTCCCAAGTAGCTGGGACCACAGGCGCCCGCCACAACGTCCGGCTATTTTTTGGTTGCAGCCGTCATTGTTGTTTGGCGGGTCCGGGCTGGGGATTCGAACCCGCCACCTTAGGTGTACGTGGCTGGCACCTTAGCCGGTTGAGCTATAGGCGCCGAGCCAAGTTGGGTTTTTTTAACCTAAATTATAGTAATAACAAAGCACTTACTTTTTAAGAAATTCGTTATTTGAAGACCCAGAATTTGAAGATGAGAGGACATAATGTTTATTTTAACTACTACAGATTTCTGGAACTTAGAACATGAATCATTAATGCAAAGACTGAAAGACTTTCCATTCTGTTGATAACTTTTTCTCTTTTTCCTTCAAAACCATAAAGAGTAAACTGGTTCTGTTTGTTAATAATAAAACAGTGCCAAGTAATGTTGCCTAGCTCATGCAGCAGAGAGAGAACTCGCTTTTAGATCTGGTTATTTTGGAGACCAGGTTTTGAAGTGTGATTGTAGATTCAGTCTAGAAGTGGGTGCTCATTCATCTCTCATGATGACAGTTTTCTTGTGTTAGTTAATTTGCCTGTGTTAATTTGAACCTTTAAAACAGTATTTTCAGGGATTCAGAGTTACAACCTAATTACTTTATCTGTTAAGCAGGCTAACTTTCAATTTCATAGCATTTTTTGTTGTTGTTGTTTTTAAGACCAGGTCTCACTAAGTCACCCTGGGGTTGAGTGCTGTGGTGTCACAGCTACAGCAACCTCAAACTCTTGGGGTCAGGCAATCCTCGTCCCTCAGCCTCCTGAGTACTGCTGGGACTACAGGCACCTGCCACAACACCTGGCTATTTTTAGAGACAGGATCTTAAGCTGGTCTCGATCTCCTGAACTCAAGCAGTCCTCCCACCTTGCCCTCCTAGAGTGCTAGGAATTTCATAGCATTTTAAAATAATGGAATCTTTTGAAGTAAAGGAGATCATTTTCTTACTTTTAAAATACTCTACATAAAGATAGCATCCTTGGCCAGCTCGGTGGCTCACACCTAAAATCCTAGCACTCTGGAAGGCTGAAAGGAGTCCATTGCTTGAGCTCGGATTTGAGACCAGTCTAAGCAAGAGCAAGATGTTATCTCTACTAAAAATAGAAAAGCTAGCCCAGTACTGACTCACACCTGTAGTTCCAGCTACTCAGGAGGCTGAGGCAAGAGGATTGCACAAGCCTTAAGAATTTGAGATTCCTGTGAGCTATGATGCTAGGGCATCTCTACCCAGAGAGAGAGTCCTCAAACTTTTTAAACGGGGCCAGTTCACTATCCCTTGGGCCCCGGGACCAGTCGGCTGCTAAACAGGACAGGCAGCGGCAGTAAAAATACCTGGTCGGCCACATAAATGTCCTCGGCTGGTGGGCCACATGTAGCCCACGGGCCATACTTTGAGGACACCTGACCCAGAGCAACAGAGTGAGACTTTGTCTCATCAGCAACATAAAGAAAGACACCACCCCTGCCCATCCTATGAAACTAATAACTTCTTAATGTGTTACAAATGTTTTCATTATATAAGAAGCAAACATTTATTGAACATAATATGAATGTGAAAAACTTTTATGTTTTAGAATTTGGGTAATTCCAAACAGCTCTCAATGACTCACCACATCTAATCCCAGCATTCTGGGAGGCTAAGGTAGGAGGATCATTTGAAGCCAGGAGTACAAGACCAGCCTGAGCCACATCATGAGACTGCGCCTTTACAAAAAACTAAAACTAAGAAAATTAGTTAAGTGTGGTAGTGTGCACCATAGTCCTAGCTACTTGAGGCTGAAGCGGGTGGATCACTTGAGCCTAGGATTTCAAGGTTGCAGTGAACTATGATTGGGCCACTGCACTACAGCCTGGGCAAGACCTGTGTCAAAAAAATTTTTTTTGATAATTCCCCCAAAATACTACTTTTGGTATTTAAAAATATGTTTGAGTTATACATGAAATATGCAAGCTTGATGAGTTTTTACATATGTATATGTACGTGACTACAACTCCAAAGAACAAGACACAGGACATTCCAGCCCCTTGACGGGCTCCCTCCTGCAGTACCAAGTCTGTACCCACCACCCATGGGAACTGCTATCTGAGCCATGTTAACAGTGTATTGGCCTGTCCTGTAATTTCCTGTAAATGGGATCATGCAGAACATAAGTGTGTTTGTCTAGCTTCTTTTCCTTTTGCCAGGTCCAAGCTTGCCCCAAGATGTATCCAGCATCTTGCACCGTATCTGTCACATGGTGTGCCTGGAACACTAGTTTGCTGTCACTTATTGGTGTGCACATTCATTGTGTGACAAGGCAGCAGTTTATTCATTATAGTGTTAATAGACATTGGGTCGTTTCCCATTTTTTGAGTGCTGTACAATAAAATGACCATGAGCATTTCTGTACAAGCTTTTAATAGATATGTACTTCCGTTATCTTGGGTATTCCCTGAAATTTAACATTTAAAAGCTACCCTTTACCTCACACAGTGATAAGTAATCTTAGCGCTCTGGGAGACTGAGGTCAGAGAATCACTTGAGGTCAGGAGTTCAAGACCAGCCTGAGCAAGAGCCAAATCCTACCTCTACAAAAAATAGAAGAAATTAGCTGGTCATGGTGACAAACACTCAGTAGTTTGAGGACTGAGGCTCAAATTCCTTGAGCACAGGAGTTTGGGGTTGCAGTAAACTATGATGATGTCACTGCAAAAAGCTACGTTTCTGTTATCTGTTTCCACGGATAATTCCAACAAGATTATCTTCCACCTTAATCTATTTTAGGCAATAATGATAAACTGAAACTATCTGTATATGTCAAATAATCTTTAAATACATTATTAGCAAAACATTATCATTTCCAGGACAGCGCCTGTGGCTCAGCGAGTAGGGCCCCGGCCCCATATACCAAGGGTGGCTGGTTCATACCCGGCCCCAGCCAGACTGCAGCAAAAAATAGCTGGGTGTTGTGGCAGGTGCCTATGATCCCAGCTACTTACTCAGAAGGCTGAGGCAAGAGAATCGCCTAAGCCCAAGAGCTGGAGGTTGCTGTGAGCTGTGACCCGACAGCACTCTACTGAGGGCAATAGAGTAAGACTCTGTCTCTTACAAAAAAAAAATGATCATTTCTGGATATCAGCATTTGTAGCTTCTTTGGGAGTTTTCAGTAGTAGTTGGTTATCTGAGGAGATTAGCACACGATATAGCTGCACTTTGAACTGTGTAAGCCAGTAGTAATGTTTCAGCCATGGAAATGTTCTGTTCTAATATTAGCATCCAGAGAAGCTGTATTTTTTTTATAGCCATTTCACTGACATTTGTTTGGAAGTGTATCGCTACTGTAATTTTTTTTAATTCTTTTTTTCTCTTTTTTTCTACAGCCCTCTTTTATCCAAGCATAAGGTAAAAGATTATTTCTTTTGAAAATATTTATGGGGAAAATGTTACTATGATGTCTGTTATATGGACTGTTCTAGAAAATAAATCTTTCTCAAGTTATTTTCAGCTTTCTAGTTTAATGTAACAGTTTCTTAAAAAAAAAAAAAATGTTTTTTGTTTTACTTTTTAGGTAGGAGCTATAGAAAAGTCCCTGGGAAGGAAATGCTGTACTCAGTTAATAGTGTCTGAAGATCCGAAGGAAAGAGGAGCCGCAGCCAAAGAATCAGGTATGTTTTTCTTTCTTTTTTTTTCCTATTTCAGATGGATGTGTGTGAGGATTAGGTTACAATGTTTGTATTTGTTAGATAGAGTCCGTCTCGTGGTTGTGTCCCACACCCAAAGGTGCGCCAGATACCCCTACGTTGTGCCCATTAAGTGAGACCACGCCCAGCCCCCTCCTGCCTCCCCTCTTCCTTCCCCAGAATCAGGTTCGTTTTCCAGGTAAGTTAGGTAGAAATTCCAAAGATACCTGCCTCCCATAATATTTCACAAGCGTTACATCTGAATTGCTAGAGAGGAACTTTTTTGCATTCATGTTTTTGTGTATATACCTCTCCTAGAAAAATCGCAGAGCAAGACTTTTTTTTACGTAATATAGCTCCATTTTTTAGACACATAGTAGATACTATAAAATTATTCTTTCTTTTCAGTAGATGGTTATATGTACCTAATAGAATAAGAAAAACTTGTACCTTGAAGGCAGCTTGAAGCAAATCCCCCAAAAAGAAAGAAATTGTACAATAGTACATTTGAAATAGACTTGGTTTTTGGTGTATTCAAACATCATTTTCTGCTTAAAATCCAACATTGATTTTATGGACTAGAAATTTGTTCTGTAAACCTAGATATTTAAAGCTCTAAATCTTGATAATTTATTTCTGGCAATTTATTGTCTTTCCTTTTTTGTTCACTAATCTGTGATGTGCTTTGTACACTTCAAAAGCATTTATGAGGTATTTTATACCGCCTGTGTCAGAAGATTTTTGAGACTTTTCTCTAAATGTTGTTTAGAAAAATGTATGTTGTTCATCATAAAAACTTGAGAAAATAAACATACATATGGTTTAGGGTGTTTTCTTTCCCCTGATGTCTGATTTTATTACCAATTTTTATGCTTCTGGGCCTGAGACCCCTGATAGTAAAGAGAAAGTATCAAGTGTTTGGGGTGAGTTGCCCTTAGATAGAAGATAATAATGGTATTGTTAGTTTAATTAGGGTTTAACTCTTTACAAAGTACTTTTTAATTTTTTTTTTTTTTTTTTGTAGAGACAGAGTCTCGCTTTATTGGCCTCGGTAGAGTGCTGTGGCATCACAGCTCACAGCAACCTCAAACTCCTGGGCTTAGGCAATTCTCTTGCCTCAGCCTCCGAGTACCTGGGACTATAGGCACCCGCCACAACGCCCAGCTATTTTTTTGTTGCAGTTTGGCCAGGGCGGGTTTGAACCCACCACCCTCAGTATATGGGGCCAGCTCCCTACCCACTGAGCCACAGGCGCTGCCCAGTACTTTTTAATTTTTTCACATATTGACTTACCCCCTTTTCTCTTATGACTAAAGTTAGGAATGTCACCTTGAGTCATTCCTACTATACTCCTTTCTGTCTCTTCTGTTATTTTTATATCAGAAATCAGAGTAAAATGAGCTTCATAAGAATCTTAAACAGAGGGGGAGAATCACAAAACAGCCCCGGATTTGGGTATGGATTTGTCTCTGTGGTGTGCATGTTGGGGAGAGCACTGGTACGGGGTCTGGGCTTGGATTTGAGGCTCAGCACTGGCTGCTTCCCAGCACTAGGCCGGCACTAACTCTAGCTCGGCCTCTGCTGTGATACGGGTGGTGTGCACGGGCAAATGAGGCACCAACTAGAACCTGGATCTTCAGGTTCCTAATTGAATGCACTCTGCTTCTCCTAAGTAAATCATATGGGTTGTCAGAGGCTTCACTAATCCAGGCAGCCTACTAACCACCATCTTATGAGGGGGTGAGAAAGAAATCTTGCCCAAGCCTGATAAAATAGGGTTTCACCAGAAATGCCAGCGATATGGATGACTCTCCAAATGTAGTTTGGAACTCCTATTCTTTGCTTCTTAAATTATATGAGTTTTTTTTTCAATTTTTCTACAATTTTTTGTACTATTTCTAAATAATGGAATCAAGTGACCATTTTCAGGCTATTTGTACCTATAGATAGTCTTTATTACTTACCGTTAAGTGGTTTCTCAGTTCATGAGATGCGTTAATGTGTTGTATTTTTGTCTAGTAACTGCAGTCAGCTACCGCACTTGTCACTCCTGTAATGGCTTATCAGACTGAATCTCTAACTTTTAGTTCACTGGCAGCTATTAAGTAGTCTCATTTTGATTCTTTAGGACTTTGATTCTTTAGGACTCCAGACCTCATTTTAACACTTAAATCTCATTCTGTTCAAAGCCCTTCTCTATCTGCCTTGCTAGAGGCTGGGAACATACTGTGCTTGCAGTTGGAGTTGCTGGATTAGTGCTTGTGACTCAGCCTAGGCTGCTGTGTGCTGGGCCAGCTGAGGAGGAGAAACACCCTATTCTGGATGTTTGTAGTCCTTTAGGGAACTGACCCTCACCTGGCCCACCATACCCCATTCTACTGATGTGGGGCTCTCTCTGCCCTGTGCCTTAATAGTACCTGTGGTACCATAGTCCCCAGTCTCATTGGTCTGTGAATCCAGTGGACATGTCTAAGGACCATCTTCTGAACCTGTGGTTACTGGGAACTTGTGGAGGAGCGGCCTGGCCCCCTTCCCACCTCGCTGTGGCCCTCATTGCTCTAACCTTCATAGAGGGGCAGGTCAGAAACCTCAGGGCAAAGCAGACAACCTGTGGGGAGTGAAATGTCCAGATGTTTCCTTGCAGTCTCCCAAACTTTGATTTAGGGTAGGAAAAGGGAAGGAATGCTGTACCTTTTCTTCTTTCTTTTCTGACCCCCTTCTGATGGGTATTGGGGGAGGTACTTCAAACAGCTCCCTCTCTCAGCAGTCCAATTGAAGTGGTCAGCCTCAGTCTCCGATTCTCTAAAATCTAAAGATGGCATTTTAAGTAATGCCTTTTCTTTGGTTTGGTGTAGTCCTCAATTGTCAGTTCCTGATTATTAAAGTACCAATAAATGATAAACCAAATGGAATAAAATTATAATATTTTTATCTTTTATTTCACCTTTGGGCCACTATTTGTATAAATTTAAAAATAGATGACTATTTAAAAGGTATAACTTCTGGGCAGTGCCTGTGGCTTAGTGAGTAGGGCGCCAGCCCCATATACCAAGGGTGGCGAGTTTGAACCGGCCCCAGCCAAACTGCAACGAAAAAATAGCCAGGCATTGTGGCAGGTGCCTGTAGTCCCAGCTACTCGGGAGGCTGAGGCAAGAGAATCACCTAAGCCCAAGAGTTAGAGGTTGCTGTGAGCTGTGATGGCACGGTACTCTACCAAGGGCAACAAAATGAGACTCTGTCTCTTAAAAAAAAAAAGGTACAACTTCTAAGACACGAATACTGAATGTACCAATACCTGAGGGTGAGCAAGCTTCTTAGTTATCTAGCAATCTGTTCAATTCCCATTCATTATTTACATAAAGGATTTAAATTATTTACTTTTGAAATGAAAGAAAAATATTTAAGTTGATTTTATTTGAAGTACAAATGGACAAAGATAACAATATTCAAACCCGTTTCTACCTTTTACCAAAATATTTTCTTTTTATTGCTACCCTTTGAGTAATTTGCAGACACATTTATTAAGGGTATTATGGACTTACAATTCTTTAGCCTTGGTAGACCAGATCAATATTAATTTTCTCACATTTTAAATTATAAATGTATGGCTAAGGTTAATTATGTAAAAATATTAACTTAATATGCTATGTCTTGAATATATTGAAAATATATTTTCTAACTTCATTTGATTGTAAAAGATCAATAGATATATTTATTTAAATGTATAAGGCCAGTGAATGACTATCTTTTAAAACTTTGCATAATGACTCATTTAATGAGGACCAGATTATTTATTCATACTAATATGCATTTGAATAATCTCTGTTATATATAAAGGATTATTTACTAAATACAGGTATTTCAAGTATTTTCCCTATCTAAAGACACTACTACCACAGATAGAATTTCCATTTAAGATGGTTAGAATATTGTTGTATTACACATGCTATTCTCATGTCCTTCTCCTCCCTCCTATGCAAAGTGTTTTTGTGAATTTTAAACAACTTATTTCTCTTTGTCTTTAGAGAGTGAATCTTGTCTTGGCACAGAACCAAGCAGAGAAATCCAACATAAAGAAGAGCCCCCGGGGGAGGGGGACAGTCCCTCCTGTAATCAGATGGAGGGGCAGGCAGCTTCCCCGAGCCCTGCGGTCACTGCAGGGACGGACCACACGGCGGAGCCGCTCCGCAGCACTGAGGCCACCCAGGAGCTCCACGCCCAGTCCTCAGAGACGGCGGCTGGGAGCGGGTCTGGGCCAGGCTCTTCCGAGAATGCTTGTGATGATGACAGCCACTTGCCGCCAGCTCACACAGAGACCTGCCAGAATTTAGCCAAAATAGAGGGCATTGCCGAGGACCCTAAGGTATTGCCTTCCAGTGGGTCAGTGGCAGAACCATTGATTTTACCAGGCTGTGATCACATACTTCCCACGTCGATTCCTGAAGGTAAAAATCCACAGGCTCAAAGAAAAGAACTCCGCTTGCCACTTCAGGATGCTTCTGAGGCGTTGCCCACAGACCAACTTGAGAACAGTGAATTGAATGAGCTGCGGCAGCCTGATCTTACAGACAGTGATGGAAAATCACTACGGGGGCAGGCTGACTCAGAGGCTTCTGAGAATGTACTTTGTGAAAATAATAAAATATCTGACTTAAGTACACCGCGTCCAGAGGTGTATATGGCCCCAGAGGAAAAGGGAGATAAGGACGAACAACTCAATAAAGAGACAGAAGACTACTTGAACAGCCTGCTGGAGGGATGCTTAAAGGATACCGAAGATTCTCTCTTGTACGAAGAGGAAGACTCTGATCTCCTTCAAGATCTTTCTCCCGAAGAAGCATCCTACAGTCTACAGGAGAATCTGTCTTCTGATGACAGTTGTCTTTCTCTTGATGATCTTGCCAAAAGGATAGAGATTGCAGAGGTAAATTAGAGATGAAGTAAAATTTTAAAAACTAATTTATATACTAAATCTGGCCTTGTTTTTTTAAGTTTTCCGTAGTCTCAAGCATAAGGGAAATTTTTAATTAATGTAACATTTTAATGATTACTAGTTTTTAAAGGTATACCCATTGAATAAAGTGACTTCTAATCATTAGAAAGTTTATATTTCAGGAGATTATATTGCGTGCCTCCAGATATATTAAGCATTATTATAGATAAGTATTTTTTTAAAATAGTCCTGATTTTTATTTGACAGTCTCAGAAATAAGCAAGACAAGATTAGTTGTATTCCAATAAGGAAATCTCATTTTTCTTCTCACATCTCTAGAAAATAAAAATACAGGATATATTCACTGTTTCTTCCTCTTGTTAATATATTTTTTAAATTCTCTAAGAAACATTTCAGAATGTAACACTGGGGGTACTGGATTCATTTTTAAGCTATTAAGTTGAAAAAAAATCAAGGAAAAATGACCATTCTGTTTGTTTGATAATACAATCAAAAGTCTGGGGGGGAAAAAAGATAAAAGCCGTACCAAAACTACAGTCCCCTGACAAGGGTGACTTGGTCTGGGGCAAAGAGCAGAATCTGGTGGCCTTAGTTCCAGTATAATTCTACCAGCTAGTTACCAGCCTCATGGAGTTACTTTTTACCTTTCTAAGACTGTTTCCTCCTCTGGAAATAAAGATACTTCCAGCCTTTCTTTTTCTTTGCCTTGCATGTATTTCCAATTTCTCTTTTAAGTCCGTTCATACCCACTGTTTTCTAACTCAGCATTATCATTAGAACTATAATTTTTCTCCTTAATTTTTTCTTCACAAAATTATTTAATATTGCTTCATGAGTACAGAGCTCCTATCTGGGGTGATAAAAAATTCCAGAAATAGATAGGATGATAGTTGCACGATATTTTGATTGTAATAATGCCCTTGAATTATACACTTAAAATGGTTACAGTGGCAATCCTGCATTATATATATTTTACCACAACTTCAAGAGTTGTTAAAAAAAGAAAAAAGTTTTTTTTTTTCTTGATAGAGCCAGTAGTAAAGCACTTGACCCAGTATTTATTCTGTTATTTATTTTAACCAGATTTCTGGAAGGGGGTGGGGGGAAGGGGTACCAAAATAGAGGTCCCAGCCATCCTCAAATCTAGCTGTAATATCAAAAGGTTACTATTATCCGACTGCCTCTTTTCATGCCTATAGTGAAGTGGCCTTATAGGTAAAAGCCATATGGTGAAATTTTATCTTTTTAGGTATAAATGGTAAAGAAGGATCAGAGGGCAGGTTGTGTCTGTCTCCCCACCCCGTAGAACATTTTAAGGGGTATTAACTGTTGACTTAATGTTGTGTATTACAGCTAAATGCAGTATTCTCTCCTAAAACAACACAAGCCAGTAGTATTTCCTCTTTTAACTTAATTTTTATTAAATCGTAACTGCATTCATTTATGGGGTACATTGTGATGATTTGATATACAACAGGGAATGCTTAAATCAAACTAATTAACATAACCATCACCTCACTCATTTTTTATGGTAAGACATTTATGATATACTCTTAAGTTGTTTTGAAGCGTTCCCTCGCACTGTGCACATCAGGTGAGATCCTGCCAGATACCTCCCTCCATCGGCTCTCCCCCTCCTCCCCTCTCCTCCCTCCTCCCTCCTTCTCTCTGGACTTTCTGTGTTTTATCATTCGTATAAATGTGTAAGTGTTTGTATATTGGTCTCATTATAGTATCGGGTACCTTGGATACTTTTTTTTTCCATTCTCGAGATACTTTACTGAGAAGAATATGTACAAGTCAGTATTCTTACTGGATAATAGCAAGCAGTGGAAATTACATGTATTTAAAGTTAAAAGTTGTCTTTTCATGGAAGCTGATTCATGTCATAATGATTCCTTTTCTTAAAATTCTGTTAAGAAATTTAAGAAATTTCTGTTAAATTCTGTTAAAAGTCTGTTAAGTTCAACAGTTTTAAGACTCCCCAAAGCTACATTTACAGGATGGTCATAAAGTTCGGGTACAACTTTATGGCCATGCTGTGTGTGTTTAACAAAACTCACTTACTTTCCTATCGTAATGCTGAACGAATTGGTCATTTCCTATCATAATGCTGAACGGATTGGTCAGTGTTTACGTCCAGTTGTTCCCCTTTCTAGTCTGGGAAGTACACTTTAATAAAATCTATCTAGTTCTGTCAGGAAAAGAGGTTTTTAAGGTTTAAGAACTAAAAATCACTAACTCTTAGTATCTTCTTAGTACCTTAACGAGGCTAAGCAAAACCAGGTAATAGTGGGTCTGCTTATACGTGTAAACATAATTTTTAATCTAAAAATTGTTTTTAATTTTTTCAATTTGAATTCTAATTGTATTTTAAATGCAGACATATAATGTTTTATGTTTTTGTGCTTTCAATAAAACTTTATTGAGAGTCTTTCCTATGTGCCTAGTGCTGAGAACACAGTGAGGAATCAGATGATGTTCTTGGCCTTTCAGGGGGCTCTGTGCTGTCATACTTTGCTACTTGTACTAGAATTGTGTTTGAAATATTTGTATGCTTTCTTCTTTTTGTGAACAGAGGATACAGTTTCTTAGTAACTACAAACTCATGAATACTATTTTCATGCACTGGGCAACCGTGTAGCCTCCTGGCCTCCACGTGCTGTGCAGGCCCAGTGATCCTCCTTGATTCTCTTTCTCTTTCCCATTTCTCCCCATCAGTGATATCAGTTCCCTCGCTGCTTGTGATTCTTCCTGCCCCTGTTTGTGCATTCTTTCTTTGCCAGCTTTCCTGTTTTCTCTCGTCCCTCTGCTGTCACTGTCTTGCCAGTTCTGCATTGCTTAGCTCCAACTCCAGTGGAACTTGGTTTCAGTCACCAGTGCCCAGTGAAAGCACTTGTTTTCTTGTGTTGTTTTAAACAATTAGATTCACACAAAATGAAAATAATTTATATGAAATGTCATAGAGAACTAAAAATGTCTTTTCTGTTTTAACTTATCATATAAAGACATTTATAAATGAAACTCTTCTAGGTTTGGCAAGTTTTGTCGAACCCAGGAATAATTTTGCTAAGTAAAGCGATAGCTTAATGTCTGAAGCCTTGCTTCTCTGTCTTATGTAAAAAGGAACATGATACATTATCAAAAATATAGTCTCCCCTGTTTAAAAAAGCATCAAAACTATTTATCCTTATTTCAGATATTTTAGGGAAAAAATGATCACATGTTCAATGTCAGATAAAAAGTTAGAAAAATTCACTCATTTATTTCCTCATTCAGTAATTGTGTAAGTGACTTCTCTTTGAGGGCCATGACGTTGTAAGTGCAGTGACTGGATACAGGTAGGAACATGGCACAGAGGAAACCTGCAGCCTGGCACTCGTCTAAAAGGCCAAGAACATCATCTCGTTGCTCACTGTATTCTCAGCACTAGGCACATAGGAAAGACTCTTTAAAAGTTGTCTTTTTGCGGAATTTGAATATCCTAGTTTGTGCCAAAGGATGAAATTTTATTGCAATACCTATAATACACTGACATGATTACTGTAATGTCAGCCCTAATCCCCTTTGCCCAGAGCCTGGTAAAATAAATCACTGATTTGCTTGGTTCTGAACCTGGAAGATTTACAGTATCTTCTCTGTAAACTTCAGCTGCTCATATTGTACCTAAGACTGAGAGGTGGCTTTTAGCATCAAAACTTGAATGAAGAGGCTGGGTACCTGTCGCTCAGTGGTCAGGGAGATGGCCACATGTTCCAGGGCTGGTGGGTTTGAACCTGGCCCAGGCCTACAGATGCCCCCAACTCTACACTGCTAATAAAAGCCCACTTAGCATAGAGGAGACTGTTATGTAGGGGGGGTGAGATAGTTGTTTTATTTTCTAAATATATGACACTCGAATATTGAGTAAATTTTACAAAAAATAATTTGTATTTAAAATGAAAATTATCATTAGTATAATAATAATTTTATTAGTAGTAGTATATAATTCAGAGATCCTCTTTCTGAACAGTTTAGCAACATGACATGAAATTCGTAAATAAAACATTTTTCTTAATTAATATGCATGCATAATCTACTTATAGAGATATCATATGTTCAAAAAACTGTAATAAGTGTTTTGGATTCAAGTAGTTGTGACTTTTTGACATAATTGAGGAAGAAGCCACTTGGCTACTATTTGTGTCTTTAGAAAACTTTTTTCTTTTTTTTTTTTTTTTGAGACAGAGCTTCAAGCTGTCCCCCTGGGTAGAGTGCTGTGGCATCACAGCTCACAGCAGCCTCCAACTCCTGAGCTCAAGCGAGTCTCCTGCCTCAACCTCCGAAGTAGCTGGGACCACAGGTGCCCGCCACAATGCCTGGCTATTTTTTGGTTGCAGCCATGATTGTTGTTTGGCGGGCCCGGGCTGAATTTGAACCTACCACCTTAGGTGTATGTGGCTGGCACCTTAGACACTTGAGCCACAGGCGCCAAGCCAGAAAACTTTTTTCTGAAAGAGGGCAAGACATGTTCCCTGCCCTCTGTCTGGGTTAGCAACATTTACTTAGATGTCTCCAGGTGCACCTGTCTCAGACAAAACCAAAAATATAGGGGAGGACGTAACCTCGCACTGTATAGTGGAGAGAAAAATGACAACCTGAATTGCTATTTAATTACCTGGAAGCTAACTCCTTCAGCTGAATTCTGTGAATCTTTGTCCCTAGCACTAATGTTACTTGAGGTGGTTATTTCTTGGCTAGATCACTAGAATCAGTGAAGTTACTTTTGCTGTGACATTCGTTACCAAGTCCAGAGGGAAAGCTAACACTGAGCATTTGTGTTTTATGAAGTCATGTTGGTAGCTGTCCTGTGGATCTCAGACAAAGGAAGATCCTAGAAACAGCAGTTATGGTGGTTCTGCCTCGAATGGCTCTTTGGAGGGGAGCAGAGGAGGTTCAGCTCTGTAATATAGCCTCCCAATCACATAAGAAGATTTATGGAAAGTACTTGCCCCGGGATTTATGTAGGTGTCTAAAGAGCCCCCAAAGGAAAACCCAGGGATTACCTGTTTTTAAGCTGTGCCATATGGTCTCATCTTTGCCTTTCATTTTTATTCCGCCCTCTACATTTCCTAATTAATTAATACTTCTGTTAATTGTCATGCTTCTTGCACCTTGCTCCCTTTGCATTTTAATCCTTCTTTTTACTTATGTCTTTTCTGCCTCTTTCTGGACTTTGGCATTAGCCACTTAATAAGTCTCCTTTCCCTTGTTTCATCTTCTCCCCCTCCAGATGGTCTTACATTCATACAGTATAAACTCGAGGTCTCAAACTGACACTCAGAAGATAAATGGACGTCTGTGAACAGACTTATTTGTTACAGAGAAGGTTTTCATGCTTCGCCTGGAAGTATCCAGCCTTTAAAACACTCTACAGATTAAACTATACATACCAGAGGGTCTCAACCAAACACTTAGACTATTTAAAGTCCTGCTATTAAACATTTTATATACTGTAATTTCTTTCCCATGCCTCCCTTTAGCTTCAAGATAGAGTCTGTAGCACTTGACTTGGTCCTCAACACTCTTGGTGATCTGTCCCACTCTGCCTTGCCAGCATCATCTCTGTTCTCAACCTCTGCTGTACTCACAGTGACCCCTTCACTGCCTCCCAAGTCAACATTGTATGTTGTCACCTCTGTTCCCTGCTCTGGAACCTTCTTTCCACATATCTCTTTCTCCTCAGCCCTCAACACCTAGGCCATGCCTTTTTACGTGTAGAGTGCCATGCACAGCGCCTTGGTCATGGTCAATCCTCAGTAGCTAGCTGCTGCCAGTGTTCCCTGATCACAGACGTCCATAGTTTGTTTCATTTAGACTATGTCTCTGAACCTCAGCTGAGGGAGAGGCTGGAGCATCATTCCTACTCATGTCCTGTCCAGCTGTAACTCCCTCTGGTTAGGATAGGACACACACATACTGTCTTCCGTGCCAAAGTGCAGACTCCTTAACAGTAGAGATCTTGGCTTGGCACCCATAGGTCAGTGGTTATGGTGCCAGCCACATATGCCAAAGCTGGCAGGTTAGAGCCCAGCCAGGGCCTGCTAAACAACAATGACAACTGCAACCAAAAAATCATGAGGCATTGGGCGGTGCCTGTGACTCCAAAGGGTAGGATGCCAGCCCCATATGCTGGAGGTGGTGGGTTCAAACCCAGCCCCAGCCAAAGCTGCAAAAAAAAAAAAAAAAAAAGCCCGGCATTTTGCTGGGCGCCTATAGTCCCAGCTAGTTGGGAGCCTGAGACAAGAGAATCACTTAAGCCCAAGAGTTGGAGGTTGCTGTGAGCTGTGATAACACAGTACTCTGCTGAGGGCAACAGAGTTAGACTCTATCTCAAAAAAAAAAAAAAAATAGTAGCGATCTTACTGACTACATCTTTATATTCTTTACCGAGCCAGCACAGACCATTGTAAACAATAGCCACTATATACAGTAAGACTTTTTTTTCCTACTTAGAAAAATAACCTTTAAGAACAAATTTATTGTGATAAAAACAAACTTGTTTGTGAAAAGTCTATGTTGTTTAAATAAGTATATCCCAGGTGCAAGCAAGTTCACATAAAAATAATAAAGTCCCAGGTATTGGTCAGAACTATAAATTAATTTCAGCAGGATGAGGGGATGTAAAGTTATTGAATTGGCAGCTATTCAAACAGTTTTCCAGGGGTTAAAAACTGGGTTAGTACCTTCACATTCTTACCTCCTCTTCTATTTTATACTTACTAAATGGTCCCTAAGCAAGCAAAACAAATTACAGAAACATGGGATAGTTCCTAATCTAGAAACTTTGGATACATTGTAAAACTCTTATCTTTATTAAAGAAAGAAAACTTTCTTTATAAAATTATGTTCACACTGATTCAGTGTTGATTTACACCTAATTTTTTTCCTATTTTACTCTGTCTCTGTATTGCAGAATTCTAAGATGCAGTGTTGTACGGTCTGAGATGACCATCACGTTCTTTCTGGAAGAGACTTCCTTCTTATAGCTGGCACCCTGTGATCCAGCTGTGACTTGTAGTATTTGCCATTACTTTATGTCCAGATCAATCAAATGGCACAAAATATTTTTCATCCAGCCAGTCCTTTAGCAGTGTTTCTAAATTGACACATTTAGCTATTAGTTTAAGTATCTCTTAACTGGAGTGTTATGTAGGATAAAAATTTTGTTGTTGTTGCCATTGTTGTTTTATCTGGCCTGGGCTGGGTTTGAACCCACCAGCTTGTATGTATGTGACTGGCGCCACAAGGTGCCACAAGAATAAAAATTTTTGCTAGAGGTGTAAACTACTTTGGAAAGACAAAAATATTAATTTTGGCTCAAGAGGCTAAGGTGCCAGCCACATACACCTAAGGTGGCGGATTCAAATCTAGCCCAGGCCCGCCAAACAACAATGACGGCTGCAACCAAAAATAGCTGGGCATTGTGGCGGACACCTATAGTCCCAGCTACTTGGGAGGCAGAGGCAGGAGACTTGCTTGAGCCCAGAAGTTGTAGGTTGCTGTGAGCTGTGATGCCACACTTTACCCAGGGGGATAGCTTGAGGTTCTGTCTCAAAAAAAAAAAAAGAAATATTAATTTTACTTAAGTTCTATTAATCTCACTGTAATTATATGCTAAAACATGTTGGAGAAGTAGTTGGAGAAAATGAAGTAAAAAGGGGCTGATGGTGCCTAAAAGCGAGTTGTAACAATTAAGTGACATGTTTTATGACCATCTTTACATAAAGCATGCACGTTCACTAAATTATAGTTCTCATTATGGAACCGCAATCTAAAGGAGCAGGCAGAGGACATCTCTTGTCTTTTTAGTGAGAAATAGTAAACTTGTGCATGCTTCAACAGTGAAATCTCTGGCATTTAAGGTTTTATGATAAAGTAATATGATTTCTAAACATTAGTTCTCAAGTTAGTTGGAAGCCAAGTATATGTTTCTTCTTGAAAATTGACTAACCTTGAGATTCTAGATTGAGTCATACTCATATCATGAAAAGGATACGATTTGCTGTCTTTTTTCTCCTTGAACTTTCTGAGGAGACTCTTCTAACAGTGCTGTCTCTCTGAATAGATTCCTTGTCACATTTGGATTTACTGTTCCAGGAGAGTTGCAAGATAATTTTGTTTTTACAACCAGTTCATTCTGAAAGTGCTGTTTAAAATGGTTGTTGATGTTTGAGGGAAGTATGGGAAGAACTATTTATTTGCAAATACAGAAGCCTAGGCCAGATGGATTTTTCTTTAATTCTGTGCTTATTTTTAGAGTACCACCGGTAACAATTACATTAATTATAGCTCAGACATTCTTTTTGTTACCAATGGAATGACTTAATATATTTTGTTTGGGTAGGAAAGGAATTTGGTGATTGAAGTGGGAAACTAACACTTTATTTTTTTATCCTTTTATAATGCTTTATTTTTTTTTAATGAAAAAATTTTTCATCTTTTAATACTGACATTATAGTTTTTTGTTTTTAAAAAAGAGTCTCGGCTCAGCGCCTGTGGCTCAAGTGGCTAAGGTGCCAGCCATATACACCTAAGGTGGCAGGTTCGAATCCAGCCCAGGCCTGCCAAACAACAATGACAGCTGCAACCAAAAAAATAGCCAGGCATTGTGGCGGGCACCTGTGGTCCCAGCTACTTGGGAGGCTGATGCAGGAGACTTGCTTGAGCCCAGGAGTTGGAGGTTGCTGTGAGCTGTGATGCCATAGCCTCTACCCAGGGGGACAGCTTGAGGCTCTGTCTAAAAAAAGAAAAAAGAAAAAGAGTCTCCCTCTGTCAGCCTGGGTAGAGTGCCATGGTAGAGCTCACAGCAACCTCAAACTCTGGGGCTTGAGCAGTCTTCTTGCCTCAGCCTCCCGGGTAGCTGGCAATACAGGTGTGCAAAAATATAGTTTAAAAAAAAAGCATGTTTTTAAGAATAGTTTGGTAGGTCCCCTAAATCAACAGCCCAATCTATTTAGAAACACTTGACAGTCTTTTGAGTAAGACCCCAGACCAAGACTATGACCTCTTACTTGCCCTTCTATCTTGGACCTAAGGCAAACTCCACCAAAGTTGTTTCTTAAAAGCTCTTATTAGCTTGGTACCCATAGCTCAGTGGTTAGGGCACTAGCCACATGCACCGGGGCTGGTGGGTTTGAATCCAGCCTGGGCCTGCTAAACAACAATGACAACAACAACAAATAGCTGGGCGGTGTGGTGGATGCCTGTAGTCCCAGCTACTTGGGAGGCTGAGGCAAGAGAATCGCTTAAGCCCAAGAGTGGAGGTTGCTGT
This sequence comes from Galago senegalensis, assembly GCA_963575145.1. Taxonomy (NCBI): domain Eukaryota; kingdom Metazoa; phylum Chordata; class Mammalia; order Primates; family Galagidae; genus Galago; species Galago senegalensis. Next base: position 29,439 of record CAUYTI010068516.1, on the reverse strand, counting down.
GAGCTCTGACCCCATGGTACTTTACTGAGGCAGGTACAGCAGAAAGAAAGATCTAGAGAAGACCCCAGAGCAAAACGGAAAGGTAGAGAAGAGCTGGGGCAGGTCTGCTGAAACAGAACAGTTTGGGTGGGAGATGGTTAAATTTTTGCCAAGAATTAAGGGGTAGTGGGGGGATGGCATCCTCCCACACAGCTGCCTAGGGCACAGACTCTGCTTCTTCCCTCTCTGGAAAGATTTCAGAGAAGTTCCTAAAGTTCATTGCCACCCATAGTAAATGAGGTGGGGCTGCCTAATAAAATGTGTATCCCATAACGGCATGGCTTACAGAGCCAGACACCACTCCAGAGGAGGCTGAGCAGGAGCTAAAGTTGTCACCTAACAGCTGCTGCGCTGGGGCCGGCTCTTGGTCTGAGTGGTACATTCTGTGCCTTTCAAATGACTTCAGGAGCTTCTGCCAGTCTGTCAACATCCACTTATTTATATTTGCAGTGTCTCTTGATTTGTGGTTTGTGTCTGTTTCTTGAATTTATTTACAAACTCAAAGTTCATATTACAAAGGCACAGTTTGTAAGGCCATTCTGGGTCTTATCTTTAGTGCTGTTCTTAATAGGATTATTTTTTCTAAGTAGCTAAAATAGTACCTTGAAAAGCCCGGTAGTAGGGGAATTCACCGTTGGTAAATATATAACTTTATTTTATGGAGAAAGTAGATAGTAAATGAATATATGAACCTCCTCTTTTTTATACATTTACTAAAAAAGTACCAGTGATACGTCTTTAGTAGTTAATATGTTCATTAAAATTAATTTCCACTTTCCATTTCTTTTTTTTTTTTCTTAGAGACAGTGTATCACTTTATCCCCCTCAGTAGAGTACCATGGCGTCATAGCTCACAGCAACCTCCAACTCCTGGGCTTAGGTGATTCTCTTACATCAGCCTCCTGAGTAGCTGGTTCTACAAGCGCCCACCATAACGCCCGGCTATTTTTTGTTGCAGTTTGGCCGAGGCAACAAACCTGCAGTAGGTTTGAACCTGCCACCCTCGGTATATGGGGCTGTACTCACTGAGCCACAGGTGCTGCCTGGTAAAGAAACCTTAGTAAGTATATAAAGAGCAAAAAATGGAAAAGGGGGGAGGCACTGTGGCTCAGTGAGTACAGCCCCATATACTGAGGGTGGCCTGTTCTTACCCAGCCCCAGCCAAACTGCAACAAAAAAATAACTGGGCATTGTGGCAGGCGCCTGTAGTCCCAGCTACTCAGGAGGCTGAGGCAAGAGAATCACCTAAGCCCAAAAGCTGGAGGTTGCTGTGAGCTGTGATGCCATAGCACTCTACCAAGGGTGACAAAATGAGACTCTGTCTCTAAAATAAAAAAATTTCTTTCCCTCTTAGTTTTAGCAGGATGCTTGTGAAATCATTTTTTGTTGTTGTGGGGGGGGCTCTTAAATTGTGTTGTAGCTTTGTAAAGAAAGATTTAAAGGACTATTCCTTTACATATTCGCACATACCATTTTAGTGCCACTAACGTACTTTAATTTTTAGAACAAGGACAAAGGCCGTCTGAAATACATGTTTTCTCTAAAAAGAATAATTACTGGCTTATTGATTTTTTTTTTTTGAGATAATGGTTTCTCTGCTGTTCAGAGGACTATCTTGAGTTCTTTGGCCCTAAAAGGCCTAAGTTATAAAAAGAACTAATAGAGTCTGTAATGTTTATACACAGCACATTATCAGAGATTGCTGGCTGGAACTGAAAATCATATGAAGTATTTTGTGCTGTTATGAGACAGATGACATTATGGGCAGTCCTCAGCTTACAGTGATCTGATACCAGTAAGTCACTGACATCCACAGTGTTAAGCCCACAATGCCTACCTATGTCATCACCTACAGCTTATAGCAAGCAGGCAACTCACAAGTTACACTTCTGTGACCGACCCGACTGCTTAGGGGCCCTTGGTAAGGCCTCTCCCAGCCTGGCTCTTTCAACTGATCCTCTTCTCCTCCTCCTGCCTGCACCGTGGAGTCTTTTAGCCACTAAATATGGCAAGGGTTTTTGGTTCTATTTCTAGTAAGGGGTAGCAGGTAGGCAGGACAAAAGTGGTTGAAGTGAGAAGTAGAAGGCAACACAGAAAGGGTGGGACTGGGGGTCTGAAGAGGTATCAAAGAGCAGAGTTTTTCTCTGGAAGGCCAGATTATAAATATTTTAGGCTTTATGACCTATTGCAACTCCTCAGTTCTGCCTCTGTAGCCCCAAAGCAGCCGTGCATGACACGCAGATTGGTGATCCTATGCTTCAGCTCACTTTTATTTACAAAAATAGGCAGTGGGCCTTTGTTCCCTAGTAAACTGGTTCTGAGAGAAATTCTAGAAGTCCTTAAAATATTTTGTGCAAAAGAGCATTATTCAGCCAGTGCGTATTTTCTCAGAGAACAACACTCATTTTGATGTTAAAAGTTCAATATGAGATACAGCTTAAGGTTTGCACGGTCATTTCTGAAAAATCACTGATGAATAAAGAAACAATGGTGGGATCATAAGTGTATTTTGTAAAGCAAAACTCAGTGCTTAGGATTTAGCAAAGAAGGGCTGAGTAGTTATTTTACAAAGAGTGGAAAAGTAAGCTACCAAGTGTAGCAGTTAGAAGAGGCCTGCTGACTTCCCTTCTGCTGCACGCCGTTCACAGTGCCTGTCCCTGGGGTCACTTCAGGGGTTAAAAAAAAGACGTCAGCATTTTAGATTTGCATGTTTGCCACCTCATAAAAGTGAAACTTTTATTCTGTTAGCTCTTAATGCTTCATTGTGGTTTTCTTCCGATGGGAATTTCTATAATAAAAACTCAAGCATCTATTAAGTTAGCCTTTTTTGCAGTCACATGTAAAATATCAAGATGTCCCACCTTAACAGAACAAACGGTTCTTATCACCTGTGACAGGTTGTTCCTGCTGAAGGCTTAGTCTCTATATTAAAGAAGAGAAATGATACTGTAGGAGATCATCCTGCCCAAATGCAACAGAAACCATCTAAGCGAAGAGTGAGATTCCAAGAAATAGACGATACCTTGGATCAAGGTAAACTGCTTAGCACCATGTCTGGCAGACTTGATGGTCAGTGTTTGCTGAAAGAATGACTTAACGTGTGCTGTGACGTTTGCCAATCGGAGTCATAAAAGAGTAAATGACTTTATCAAACTGTAACCTTAAATTATTCCTAAACATTTTGTTCCATTAAGAGAGCAAGCTGCTGGCTCGGCGCCTATAGCTCAACCGGCTAAGGCGCCAGCCACGTACACCTAAGGTGGCGGGTTCGAATCCCCAGCCCGGACCCGCCAAACAACAACGACGGCTGCAACCAAAAAATAGCCAGGCATTGTTGTGGGTGCCTGTGGTCCCAGCTACTTGGGAGGCAGAGGCAAGAGACTCGCTTGAACCCAGGAGTTGGAGGTTGCTGTGAGCTGTAATGCCACGGCACTCTACCCAGGGGGACAGCTTGAGGCTCTGTCTCAAAAAAAAAAAAAAAAAGACCTATGGTTTTACGTGCTCACTGTAGAAAAAGTGAAAAGTATAAAGAAAAGAGAGAAGGGAAAGAATTACCCCAGCAGCCGCTGTTAACATTGATGTGTTTCCCTCCAGGTTTTCTGTCGCAAATTAGTTAATTAGTTTCTGTCTCAGTAGTTAAAGTCTCAGTGTGGATATGCTTTCTGGATATAGGGTTAATGGGTCAAATGGTATTAACAACGATGTATAGTAATTCTGTATTGATTTACAGAAAACTTTGTTAATTTTCATTTCTTCTAGCAATATAACAGCTTATCTCTTTTCCACTGACTTAACCAGGACTGAAAGTTCTCTGTATCTGTGTGTGTACTCATAATTTATATGTGTATCATATACGTGTAAAATATTCAGAGAGTGCCAAAAGCATGTACACATTTTAAAGAAGAAAACTATATTTAAATCATAATACTCAATATATACTGATAACCAAAGGTGAATTCAAATCTTATTTGAGTACCTCTTAGAATTGTAGAAGTTGTTAAACGTGACTTGAGTATTACAATTTTAATACAGTTTTTTTCCTTTATTAAAATGTTTATACATTCTTTTGGCACCCTCTGTACATAATATGTAGCATAGATCACATATATGTATGCTATGTATACTATGTGGAATAATTTTATTAATTTGATATTTTAAATTTTGATATTTTGTGAGCTTAGTATTTTCTCATGCATTTTTTTCTCTTTTTGAATTATCTTTGTTTCATTTGCCAATTTAGACTGAATCTTCGGTTTGTATCAGCTCATCAAAAGATATTAACAATTGTTACATAAAGCAGTTGTTTCTTTGTAATGCACAATTTTTTATTCTTTTAGAGTCAGTCCTAAAGTATCAGGATTCTCTGCAGTTTCTTCCATTGCTTTTAAGCTTAAAACATCACACGTGTCTGGAGAGAAAGAATAGTCACTTCTTTTTTTTTTTAATGGTTTAACATTCAGCCTGGCTAAAATTACATCTATTTTGTTTATCTTTTCAAAAACCAACTTTCATTTTGTTGATCTTCTCAATTTTTTGCTTCAGTTCCATTTATTCCTTCTCTGGTCTTTGTTATTTCTTTTCTTCTACTAATTTGAGTTGCTCTTGTTTTTCTAGCTCTTTGAGATTCATCATTAGGTTGTTTATTTGAAGTTTCTACTTTTTGACGTAGATGCTCATTGCTGTAAGCTTTTATTCTGTTTTTGCTGTATTCCGTCAGTTTTGATGTGTTGTATTTTCATTTTTGCTTATTTCAAGAAATTTAACTCTCTTCATCTCTTTGTTGACCCATTGGTCATTCAGGAGCATGTTGTTTAATTTCCAAGTGTGTATTTTCCAGTGTTCTTTATGTTATTTCTAGTTTTGTTCCATTGTGATCAGAGAAAATCCTTTATATGATTCCAAGTGTTTTGAGTTATTTGAGTCTTGTTTTGTGGACTAATGTATGACATATCCTTGAGAATGATCCATGAGCTGAGGAAAATATGCATTCTGCAGCTGTTGGAGAGAGATGTCCTGTAAGTGTCTATTAGGTCCATCTGGGCTATAGTGCACATTGAGTCCAATGTTTCTTTGTTGGTTTTCTGTCTGGATGGTCTGTCCAGTGTTGAAAGTAGAGTGTTGAACTCTCTAAAGATCATTGTACGGGGGTCTGTCTGTCTGTCTCTTTAGCTCTGGTAGTACTTGCTTTATATATCTGGGTGCTCCAGTATTGGGTGCATATATATTTAGAGTTGTTATATCCTCTTGCTGAATTGACCACATATTATTATACATAGCTCATTATGAAAAGTTTTGAGATACACAAAAATCAAGAAACATAAAATTTATGCAGTTGGAAACAAATGAAGCTCTCCCAGCAACACTTACAAGCCTGAGCAAGGTGAAACATGCACGGGTAAATCAGAAGAGAAGCTGTCTGCTATGTTTCTTGGAAATGAAATAATGGGCCGTAACACAGTCTGTCTCAAACTGTCGTAGTGACCCACATATAATGATATATATGTAAAATGACCTTCTTTGTCTCTTTTTACAATTGGTGTCCTGAAATCTGTCTTATCTGATAGAAGTATGACTACTTGTGCTCTCGTTTGGTTTTCATGTGCATGGAATATCTTTTTCCATCTTTTTTGATTTTTGTCTATGTATGTCTTTATAAATGAAGTGGGTTTCTTGGAGGCAACACATTGTTGGCTCTTGGTTTTTATCCAGGCAGCCACATTATGTCTTTTGATTAGAGAGTTTAGTCCATTCACATTTAGTGTTATTGTGGATAGGTAAACTACAACTTTGTAGTTGTATACTACGTATGATTTCTGATTGTTCTGTGGTCCTTTTTACTTCCTTCCAGTCTTTCTTTGTTAAAAGTGACTTTCTCTAGTAGTGTGTTTTAATCTCTCGCTTTTTATCTTTTGTGTATCTGTTGTAGGGTTTTTGATTTGAGGTTACCATTAGGATTGCAAAAACTATTTTATAACCAACTATTTTAAACCTATGACAACTCTGCTTATGCTTAGAAACAAGCAAAGCTAATCTAAGAGAAATTCTACCCTTTAACTTCATCACTCCCCCACTTTTTAACTTTGTTGTTTTCATCCATATCTTTTTACACTACCTTTCAAAAAGTTGTTGTTGATAGATTCATCTTTTAGTCTTCCTACTCAAGTCATAAATGATTCATACACTGCAGTTCTGAGAATAGAATATTCTCCTTTTGAACTTCCCATTCCCAGTGAGTTATGTACTTTCAGATGATTTCTTACTGTTTATTAACATCCTTTTCTTTCAGATTGAAGAACTCCATTTAGCATTTCTTGTAGGACAGGTCTAGTGTTGATAAAATCCCTCAGCTTTTGTTTGTCTGGAAAAGTCATTATTTCTCCATCATGTTTAAAGGATATTTTTGCAGGCTGTAATATTCTAGGGTTAAGGTTTGTTTCCTTCAGCACTTTGAGTATGTTATGCTGCTCTCTCTTGTGGAATAGGAGTGAAAACTCCTAAGAAGTTTGCTCCCAGAATCTTGGAACTCCTTGCTATGTTTTTTGTTTTGTCTTGTTTTGTTTTGTTCCTTCCTGAGACCTTTTCTTTATCTGTGATTTTGGAGCTTGATTATTAAATGCCTTGAGGTAGTCTTGTTTGGGTTAAATCTGCTTGGTGTTCTGTGACCTTCTTGTACCTGAGTATTGATATTTTTGTCTAGATTTGGAAAGTTCTCTGTAATTATTTCTTTTTCCTTTTTAGAGAAATTTTTGGATTGGGCAGCACCTGTGGCTCAAAGGAGTAGGGCGCTGGCCCCATATACCAGAGGTAGTGGATTCAAACCTGGCCCCAGCCAAAAACTGCAAAAAAAAAAATTTTTTTTGGATTAATATAAGGGTATATATGATTAGGTTATATAGCTGGCTTTTGAAAGGTCAAGGTCCAGGTTGTATTTGTACCCTTCACCCAGGAAGTATACAGTATACCCTTTCTTTGTACACATTGGGTAGGAATTTACCCAACTCCTTACCCCTCACCTCCTTACTTGAATTAAATTGAATTTTTCTCTCACGTGAGCATATGGTTGTTAATCTACTGGTTCTAATTAAGTACTAAGTACATGTAGTGCTGGCTTTTCCATTCTTAGAATATATCACTTAGGAGAATGTTCTCCAGATCCATCTAAGTTGTTAACAAAAGATATGAAATCTCTATCTTTTTATATAATTATTTCTTTGAATAACTTTCTACCTAGTCTCTCTCTTTACCTCACTTATAGGCCAATAATTCTTAGATTGGCTCTTTTAAGGCTATTTGTGTCAACTCTGCTATTGTCTCTGTCAGCTGATACATTTCTCAGTTTGTCAATTGAATTCTTGAGCTCCAGAATAAATTTGTCTGATAGACTTCTGAATTCCTTCTCTGTGTTGTCTTGAAATTAATTGAAGACAGCTACTTTGAGTCTTTGTCTGAAAGGTCACCTATCTCCAGCACTCTTCAATTGGTTATTGATACATTATTTAGTTCGTTTGGTGAGGTCATGTCTTCCTGAATGTTCTTTTTTTTTTTTTTTTTTGAGACAGAGTATTATTTGTCACCCTCAGTAGAGTGCTGTGGCATCACAGCTCACAGCAACCTCAAACTCTTTGGCTAAAGCAATTTTCTTGACTCAGCCTCCCAAGTAGCTGGGACTATAGGCACCCCCTACAACACCCAGGTATTTTTTTTTTTAGAGAAAGGGTCTCACTCTTGCTCAGTCTGGTCTCAATGTGAGCTCAGGCAATCCACCCACCTCAGCCTCTCAGAGTGCTAGGATCACAGGCGTGAGCCATCACACCCGGCTTATCCTAAATGTTCTTGATGTTTGTGGATGTTCATCAATGTCTAGGTATTGAAGAATTAGATATTTATTTTAATCTTTGTAATCTAGGTTTAAAGTTTAAACCCATCCTTCTTGAGAAGGCTTTCCAGATATTCAAAGGGAATTGATTGTTGTAGTCTAAGTCTTTGGTCATTGCAGCTGGATCAGCACCAGGGGTGCCCCAGGCCCAGTAATGCTGTGATTCTTTTAGACCCCTGGTGGTACAACCTTGGTGGACTTGGGTAAGATAAGAGAGAATTCCCTAGATTACCAGGTAAAGTCTCTTCCCTCACTCTCTGTGCTGGGCTGCTGGAGTTGGAGAGGAGTGAAATGGGAATTCCCTTATGACCTCTAATGCCAGGTCACACCTGAAGCCACTTCAGTCTCACCCACAGCTAGTAGTGACTGTTGCCTGGCTACCTCTGGTGTTCAAGACCCAAGGGCTCTTTAGTTAGCAGGTGGCAAATCCTTCCAGGACTGTGTCCTTCTCTTCAAGACAGCCTATTTCCTTCTGCCCCAGGGTATGTCCAGAAATGCTGTCCAGGAACTAAAGCCCCTACTCAGAGGACTCAGGAATCTGCTTGGTACTTTATTTTACTGTGGCTGGGTTGGTACCCAAGTTGCAAAACAGAATCCTCTGAGCTCTTCCCTTTCCTTTCCCAAAGTGAAGAAACACTCTCCCTGAACCACATTGCCTATAGTTGAGGGAGGGATGACATAGGCACTGGCTTGGCTACAACTGCTGGTGTCTCACTGGGTCACATGCACTTCAAGTTCACTAGTTCTGAGCCAGCACAGCCACAGGATTTGGCCAAGGACTATAGCCTTTGTAGCCCTGCTGCCTTAAGAATTTAGTCTAAGCTCCAGGCTGCTCCTTTTTGCCAGTAGTGGGTCTAGCAGGAACTAGGGCTTCAGGGTGGGGCATTTACCTCTGACTAGGTTGGTTAAGTTGCTTCTTCCCTGGAAACCAGCAGAATTCTGCTGTGATGTATCCAGTGTGCCAAGGCAGCCTGGAGTTTCCACACAGAGCCCCACACCATAGGTGTGCTTTCAAAACCTAGGTAGTGTACCTTAAACTTTACTTAAAAGATTTAAGTAATCCTGCCAAAGAGGTGAAAGCATTTGATAAATACCTAAGACCCTTTTTAAGCAATTTGCAAATTATGGGTCTTTAACACCAAAGATGTCTTCCCTTTCAGGGAAGGGAGGATGGGACTTACCGGGAATAAGAGGCCCAATGCAGTGACAGTAACAGTGTTTTCTGATTTTAGGTCAAGTGCTTATTTGCGCAAGTGATGACCGAACATGTTCCCAGCTGAGAGACTATATCACTCTTGGAACTGAGGCCTTCTTATTGAGGCTCTACAGGAAAACCTTTGAGAAAGACAGCAAAGCCGAAGAAGTGTGGATGAAATTTAGGAAGGAGGACAGTTCAAGAGAAATTATGAAATCTAAGAAAAGACCCAAAAACCCCCAAAACAAAGAACGGTCTTCTACCAAAGGAAGGACTCTCAAAAAAAAAAAACGAAGATTAACTTTAACTCAGATGATAGAAAAATCTGAAGAACTGGAAGAGGATGGAGACGTTGAGGAAGGGTATTACAGGGAAGTAAGCAGCAGCCCAGAAGGCCGCTCAGAAGAAGTCAAGCATGAAGATTTTGATTTAAATTTGTCATCGGATGCTGCCTATGGAATCCTGAAAGAACCCCTCACAATCATCCATCCTCTTCTGGGTTGTAGCGACCCCTATGCTCTGACAAGGGTACTGCATGAAGTGGAGCCAAGATACGTGGTTCTGTATGATGCAGAGCTCACCTTTGTGCGGCAGCTTGAAATTTACAGGGCAAGTAGGCCCGGGAAACCTTTGAGGCGAGTTATGAGATTATTAACTGTTCTTTACAGCTTGCAGTCTCACGGTTCTTTAGGACCTAGTGCGGCCTCTACCAGTTGCATATTAGTTTTCTTATTTTTAACATTCTGTTGTTAGAGTGCTGGTTACATTTATGAAACTTTATTTTGCTTTCTGATGAATCTGAGAAGTTGCATGGGAAAGACAGCAAATGTAATCACAGAACAGCAAACCTGGTGGACTCCTTGTCTCTGATGACCTGCCACTCTGTCGTTCTGTGCCATCATCTTCATGCGTTGACTTGTAGCATATGGAGTGCAATATCTGAAAACGTTTAGAAAATGTATAATATCCTAAGTTCTTCCAAAGTTAGTGTAACTATGACTTGGCTAAATAATTTTAATCTCCTAAAATGTCGTTCCTATAAATTTTAAGTGACTCTAAATTTCATCTACATAAAATGAAAGTGGGGGAATTACTGTAGCAGATTTTCTTGAGTTTCAAGAAATGTCAGGTGAAAAATCTACAGAAATAACAGATAAGAAAATGATGCCTCCCAAAGAAGATAGTGTTCTGGCTCTCCCAATTATCTGAGGGGAAACAAACAGCAAAGTTAATATCCTGAACTCAGTGTGAACCAAAAACAGAGCCAAAAGAAACCTTCCTAGCAGTTTAACTAACACAGCCTTTCAGAGCACAGATGAATGGAGGAGCTGGATCAGAAATAATGCAGGATGAAAAGATTAGATAAAGCTGGTAATGTAATTATAGGCTGGTCACTTCTCATACTTTGCTGTTGACCAACTTTGTAGATAGCTATGTGTGCCAAACTTCTTTCTTGCCTGTGAACGGAATGGTGTGATATTTAGAAACAAAATGGTGAGAGTCAGAAGGGGCCTGGTAGTTTAACATGCTCAATCTATCTGTGGGAAACTGAGACCTGGAAATGGGGAATAACTTGGCCTCAGCCACATGGTACATCCATGGAGGTACATCCATGGAGCTGAGGTCTCCAGACTCAATACCCAGTGATCTTTTCACTATCTATACTTCAAGGAAATATAATCTGGAAAAATAAAGAACAAAAGAAAAACCAAAGTTCAAAAAGGAAAATACCTCTGATGGAAAGTGAAGAAAAGGGACAAAGGAAGTACTGAATTCAGCTCTCTTAGCAACAAACAAGATAGAAAAGCAGACCTCTTCTAAGGGAAAATGTATCACATTATTCTCTGAGAAGCCTAATATATTCCATATGTCGCCTGTGCCCATGTGTTTATATAAAATGTGTGACGGCTCTGTTCTGTTCAGACATGAATAAAAAAGAAGTGAGAAATTACTTGTGGAGATAAGGTCATATAGATTTCATTTGTTTGTTTTTCACTAACATGAACTTTCATAAGCTGGTTTTTATAGCTCCTATCCAACTTTTTAAATAATTGCTTGGCAGAGGTGCAAAGAAAAAAATTGAAAAAAGAGAAGCTGCAAAGATTTTGTTTTTTGATTTGTTTATAGTTATGAGGAAAGAATAATTCTATCCCTCTCGTCGTATTTCAGTGTTTACCTAAACTCTGTTCCTCCTTTTAGTGAAAGGGAAAAAAAGTGATAATGAAAAACCCCACATTTCACAGGTGGGGTTTAGGCAGCTTAATTTTAGTTAACAAGTGATGAATGCAACCTTTTATTCTTAGTCAAATATTTATTATTTGAGCACTCTAGGTTGCTGACTTCAGATGTTCTACTGTTCCTTTCAGGGATTAAAAATTACATTTTGTGGTCTTTAAGAGTTCTGTCTTAACTTGCAGGGTCTACTTTCTTATATATGGAGGTTCAACTGAGGAACAACGCTATCTCACTGCTTTGCGAAAGGAAAAGGAAGCTTTTGAAAAGCTCATAAGGTAATACACAGAAGATTAGTGTGAAAGTTGCATTTACATGGAAAGCCTTTCAGAGTACAGGGGCATCTCTGGATGGAGGCCTGCCGGGGGTGGGGGGTGTATGAGGGGATCCCAGCAAAATAAACCCACTGTCTGGTCGGTCCCCAGGTATACCCCAGCACATAGTTCCTTTTTCTCTCCCCCTCTTCTACCATCTCCAGTTGCTTTTCAGTCGTTTGTTTAATAGAATGTTAGAAAGGGACAAAGAGAACAGAGCTGCTTCTCTGTTCATAAAGAAATACAGTCAAAACACTACTTTTCTAAGAAACGTGTTTTTGTAAATCTCCTTTTTCCCTTATGCATAAGAGTCTCCCCTCCTCTGAATGATTCTTTTTCTCCTTGTGAAATTCCCATTGAGAGTGGGGACTGCTTTATAACCCAGCCAGTAAAAATAATCATCAGTACAATCACTCTGGGAAGATATTTTTTAGAAGGTGTGTTGTTTGTCTGACTGTAAATGTGTGTGTTTTGAGAGTGGGTATCTGGTCATGTTCCAAATCCAAATAGAAAATGTTTTTCAATTTAACATAAGGAAAATGTTTATGAGACATTCACAAACTGGATGAGTACCTCTTACCCCTGGAAGCATTATAGAAATCTGATAACTGCCTGGGATATTGTCAAGGAGACTGCCACTGGGTGTGGGAAGATGGGCCAGATAATCTAATCTCTAAGGGATCTCAGAAGCCAGAACAGGGGCTGGACAGGGCATTATTGAGCTAAGCCAGAGAAAAGCTGAACTGAATGAGACCATGTCCTGCACGGAGGGTGACTGAGCCAGATCAATCTCCAGGCCTCAGACATTGGCAGTGTGGGACAAAACTTATTTTTAGTGGTTATCAGCCTGCCAGGGCCCTAGGCCGAATTTCAAAACGGCCAACCATCTAACAGTCCTGGCTGTGGGATCTCAATATCTATGTGTGGAACATACACATGGCCTGGATAGTCCCAGGCAAGCATTCCTAGAAACAGGTGCTTACTGAATCAGTGCCATGGAGGCTATGAGGTGGGCTCAGCATGCTACATGGACAGTCCCATTCCCTTCCTTCCAAATCTTGTAGAATTGTGATGTGGACTCTTCCAGGTATGAGGCATACAATTATTGCTCAGTCCTTTTAGCCTATGAAAATACATTTTCTACCAGTGTGCTCTATAGAATTGTTTATATCATGTATATGTGTACACTTTTCTTTGAAAAATATTTCAGAAATAGTGTTAGACCAAGTATTATACAGGCTACTTCTTTGAGCCCTGTCTCCTCTTCTAACTTCTAGACCTTTACTCCCCAGGGCTCAAACAGTAAAAAGCTTTTTATTAAGCATCTGGTACATGCTGGGCCCTGTGTGAATATTAGAGAGATGAAGTTACAGTGGTGCAGAAAAAGTCTCTGCCCTTCTGGAGCTTATTCTCTAGCAGAAAAGATAAACTTTAAATAAGTCTCCTCATAAGTAGAAGTGTACAGAGCACTGCTGGCCACAAAGGTAAAAGCATTTAATAGGAGATGTGTCCGAAATTCCTAACCCCAACCAGAAGGTGATAGGTGCTTCCCTGAGAAAGTGACAGTTAAGCTGATGCATGAAAAGGCTGTGAGCGTTGCTAGGAGGATTGTGTGGAAATGGGGGTTATGTTGAACCAAGGTGGCTATAAAGGCTCAGCGATACAAAAGGCCTGTTAACGATTTAGGACTTCAAGGGCAGTAACACAGCACTGAAGTGTTCTAAGTAGGAAAGTGACAAGTATATTTTTAAAGGCCCTCTCTGGCATCAAACTGAGGACCGAGGGAGTGTGGCACCTGCTGGGAAGCTAAGATTAGGCTACTGGAGGACAAAGAGCAGATTTAAGAGAGATTTAAAAAACCGATGTAGCAGCCCATAACCGATGTGGGGCAGCCCCTCCTCATCACTCTGTCACTCTTTATAAAACAAAACTTTTGCCTAAGTTTTCTCTGATTAAAATTGTCATCAAGTTACAAACGAGCACAGAGAGCTCATATATTCAGATTATGTTATTAGTGTTCATGTCGGGGTCCCTAAAACCATCTGCAGGCTCAGTGATTCACTGGAAAGACTCCTATGAGTCAGAAAAACTGTTCCATTCATGGTACAGCCTCACACAGCAAAAGGGTACACATGAAAACCAGCAAAAGGAAAAGGTGTGTGAGGCAAAGTCCAAGAACAGCCGGACATCCTCTCCTAGCGGAGCCACATGGAGGAACTTCATTCTCCTGTGCAGAGTGTTATCAGCAGTTAGACATTAGGGCTCAGTCACCTGGATACAAAGTGCCCACAGGATGACTTCAGTTGCTCAGACTTCTGCCCCTCAAAGCAAAGACAGGCATTCACTGTAAATCAAGTTGTTAGCATAAACTGTCTGCTCAAACTGGTACCTTCTGACCAGGCAGAATATTCCAGGGATTCAGAGCTGGTCAAGGGCCCATCTCGAGGAAAGAGACCTTTCTTAGAAATATGCGGAGTCTGAGCAGCCCCAGCCTGCCGAGTTAACCTTTTCCTGTACAGTGTTGTAGCCAAGGGCGCTGATGGACTGTGAGGAGGGCACTGCCTGTGTAGGTGGGTTTTAGCTTCATACCTTCTTCACACACGTCCTCTTATCTGGTATCTCAGGGAATCTAATCTAGAAGAGGGTACTTTTAGTAGACAGTAGTAAGAAATTCGGAAATTCATGCCATTCTTATTTTTTTTAATAAACATGAGGGGCACAGGTACAGTCTTGTTACATGGGTATATTCCATAGTGATAAAGTCTGGGCTTTTACTGTGACTGTCACCTGGATAGTGGACATTAAGCCATTAAGTAGTTTCCCATTCATGATTCATGCAAATGCTTCACCTGTCAAAGAGCTCAATGACAAGATGTGGATAAGCCCTACACAGATTGGAAACCTCCCTCCTGAGAGCCTGGAACATGGACTCTCACACATTTCAATAAAGAACAATAGTTTCCACACCAAGTCACCAAGTTTTAATGTCATTTAAACTGTAATCTGGTATAATTTTTTCTAAACTCTCTCAATGGTGACTGTCTACTTATTATAAATAAGATCTTCCCATTTTATACAGCAATCAGATAATTGTACTATTTAAAATCTTAAGATACTTGTTATTCCAGGAAACTTGAAGAATTGGGGAGGTGTTTGTTTTGAAAAGCAAAAATATATTTTAAGGTGCATTGCTGAAGGAACATTTGCACTGTGCCTGCACTTAGGGAAAAATTTAATGTGAGAATAATATAATGTGCTTTTGCCAAGCCCTCCACTGGTGATGTTATGAGACCAGCGCTACTATTTAAAATAACCAAAAAGGAATGAATCAGCCTAACTGGCAGTAAAAGGACTCTTTAGCTGGATTAAAGATGGATTAAAGATTACAGATGACAAAGAAAAAAGACTGTGCTTTTAAGTATTTGTAATAAAATGTTCCCTGGATACAAAAATTAGTAGTAACATCCTCAGTATACATAATGTTGAGGGGGAATTGTTCTTTTTCAAAGGAAGGGGTAAGATTATTTGACATTTTATAGTTAAAAATGAATTAGTGTGAGGGCTTGAATAAATGCCCATTGGAAAAGACTTCTTGTTCAGTGCCTCTTCCTACATTATCACATTGTACAAATACCAGTGGAGATATTACAGCAAACATAGGAAACGTCAGTACTTTATGAAAGGTCAGTGACATACCTAGAGACAAGACCACAGAGTAGGGGAGCTTCAGGCCGGGTTTAGTGAAAAGTGATAGAGACCTGCCCACACACAACCACAGGTGGCGCTCCTGGTGCAGCTAGAGACTTCTATCATGGGACTTTATGGGTGGAAAATCCATGGCTGGCTGGAGGACTCGGGTGCACCCGGTGTCTTGTGGAGTGAATTTTAGGGCAGGGCCAGCTAAGCCCTTTGTGGTCTCTGTTCCTGGAGGGGAGGAGGAGGAGGCAGAAGGTCTGTGTGGGCTGCACTTGGCCCACCAACATTTTAGATTGAGTGGGAATAGGAATCTAAATTTTTAATTACTGTTCTGTATCTATTACATAATAGTTGTGCTAAATGTTGAAAGCACATTTGTATTAAATTAATTTGAGTTGCTGGTTAAGAAAACTTATTCATAGTCCAGGTTTCGTCTCTGATGTATATTTTTTCTCAGATTTAACTTGTAGATAGGTTTATATGTATACATATGTAGCTGTTATTCCTGTACTTTTCTTATTATGTAGATGAGGATGCCACATTATAAGAAAAGTACAGTAATAACAGCTAATATTTATATATACTTATTGTGTACCAGGCACTGTTATGTTATCGTCATAATAGTCTTTTGAGGTATGTTTTACTATTATGCCCATTTTATAGGTGAAGAAATTGAGACACAGAGCCATGAAATGACTTTCCTAAGGTCACACTGTCAGTAAGTGGTTTCTGATCACACAATAGGAAGCCACGGTTTGTGCTCTAACCTATAGGCTCTCATAGATTACAAATTAATGAGTAAACTGGGATTCCATGTGTGTGATAGTAGTTTATAAAATGTGGTTATATGTAGTAAAATAAAGGGGGGGCACCAATAAACTTAATAATTTCAAATGTTAAAAATTTAAGAGCAATAATTTATTTTACAATTTTTTTTTGAGACATAATCTCACTCAGTTGCCCAGGCTAGAGTGCTATAGCATCACCCTCAGTCACAGCAACCTCAAACTCCTGGGTTCAGATGATCCTCCCACCTCAGCCTCCTGAGTAGCTGGGACTACAGTCACCTACTAATAACACCTGGCTAATTTTTCTACTTTTCATAGAGACAGAGTCTCACTCATGCTTAGGTTGGTCTCAAACTCTTGACCTCAAGCAATCCTCCTGCCTCAGCCTCCCAGAATGCTAGGATTACAGGCATGAAACACCATGCTCAGCTGAAGAGCAATAAATTGTTTGAATAGTTTGCCCTTTGTCCTTACTGGAGTGCAATGGATGTAAAATGGAACAGTGATGGGTGGTGGCCAGAGCCCCTGCCACTGCAGGTAGCATTTGACACTGGCATTCAAACTGTGGATTGAGACAACTGTAGATTGTCTCACATAGTGCAGAATTTAATGATTTCAGTTCTTCAGTGGTGTCTTTCGGCATATCCTGCTCTGACACATCATTTATCCAGAATGGTTTCAGAATTGGCCCATCTGATTTTATTTCCATTTATTAGAAAATCTTTGTTGTTTTTGTGCTTGTCAAAATTAGTTAATACCTACGGTTCGTCTTCTGGTTCACTTCACCCTAGGCTCTTACTGCACTTCCTCAGTCCTGCAAGTGTTTTCCTGGTTGCTTTGTTTTCTCAACTTGGTTGTAAGCCCCAGGGGGAAGAAACCCAGCTTATGCGTCTTTTCTGTCCTACCCGGCTTGGATGAGACACAGAGACCTTGCAGTTTCATGGAATTAATTATGACTTACTTTGCTGGTTTTGGAACTTAAGACAATAGCAGACCTGACTTACTCTGTCAGTGGTGACTGAGGGTCTCCTTACAATGTAGTTCCACATTGTGGAGTTACAGTATGCACAATCTCAGTTATGACTGTACAATCCTCTACATCTACAAAATGGGAGATTTGAGCTACCTGAAAGACAGAAATAATTGGGGGATCACAGTTTCATCCAAAGCACCCAGAACACGACGCAGGAGCACTCCATCCATGTTATTAAATAAATGCTGCTCCTAAAGCAAAGCGCATGCTGCTGATTTTTTGTTTTAATCTCTGATGGAAATTTGATTTCTTGTATCAACCTTGCTTTTCCTTTAAAATTGAGGATGTATAATCAGGCCTCCCAACTGGAGTTTGTTTTTTTATTTTTGAGACAGAGTCTCACTATGTCTTCCTGGGCAGAGTGCTGTGACGTCACAGCTCACAGCAACCTCAAACTCTTGGGCTTAAGCAGTTCTCTGCCTCAGCCTCCCAGGTAGCTGAGACTACAACCACCCACGTTTTCCCAGCTATTTTTTTTGTTGTTGTTGTTGTAGTTGACATTGTTGTTTGGCAGGCCCAGGCTGGGCTCGAACCCACAGGCGCTCGAACCCACAGGCCCCACCTGGAGTTTTTGAAATTAAACTTCTATCATATGCAGTAGAACCTCTGTAAGTTGACCACCCAAGTGACTATGACAAACTGATCAATGTACAGAAGTGGCCAACATAAGGAACTAGGCCTCCTGTACTGATAAGTAGTACATGTGTGCATGTCCAATCTGTGAAAATAAGGTCAGCTTAAGGAGGCGGTCAGTGTAGGGAGGTGGTCAGCTATGGAGGTTCTACCATATGTGTTTTTGTTTTCTTAATCACTGATTTTTAGCCATCCCTATTTATGATTGCCCTGAAAATACCTGAGTATAAATGACTTAAATTATTTTTTAAGGTTCAATGACACTTTAGCCTTACAAGTAGTCTCAGTAATCTCTCTGTGGCATTTTTTACATGCTTATTTCATGCCTCAAGTCTTTTGAATATAGAATAAAAAAATAAACCACAGCTTATTTTACTCTGGAGGATCAAGAAATTACACCCGTACAAGAAATTCTTTCCACCTCCTTCGCCTGTCACTTTCTTTGCGTACTTACTTTCAGTGTATTTCCCGTGTTCTCTTTTACCACTGTGGTCGTGTATTTTGATATTATAATTCACAAAAGATTAAAATCTAGAATTTTGAAATTAGTTCAAAAAATGTTTAAAATGTTTCTCCCCAGGGAAAAGGCTAGCATGGTTGTCCCTGAAGAAAGAGAAGGCAGAGATGAGATAAACCTAGACCTGGTAAGAGGTGCAGCATCTACAAGTGTCCCCACAGATACGCGGAAAGCTGGTGAGTCCTGCCCTTTGCCAGGCACCCCTGTTGGAGGCTGTGGTGTTCCAGAGTCACTCTGCAGAGGCTTGGTTGTTCCTGACAAACTCTTAGAAATGGAGGTCAGGCTGGAGAAGAGAGTGTGTCCCCCATGCTCAGACTCCTTACTGGCCCCATGTCCTCCCTAGAGCAGAGGCACCCCCATCTTCAAAATATGTGGGGTTCAATGCTAAGCACCCCAGCTTAGAAGGGGTCCCATTGTTGCTTTTAAATTTGGTTGGTTGAGATTCCAAATATACTTTTGCAAAGAAGCTTTGGTAAATGGTGATTAGGTTCTTATCCAAAAAAGCCAGTTTAACTCATGGAGGAGCTGAAGGAAGTTTCTCCTCTCTTCCTTCTTCTGCCTCTCTCCTTAGGCACGTACCTCGGTAGGAGTTGTTTGAGGTGCATACATTCCCACTGTCTCTCCATATTTGTTTGCTATTTCTTAGAGCCTCTCCAGATCCCAGGCATCTGGTACTCTCATTGCTGGGCTCTGTGTCCAAGCCTGAATTCCTAGTGCACTGTGATCCAGAAGTAACCATTTCCCACTGCCCAGATTCCCATTTCCCATGGCAGCCCTGATTTCAGCCAAGTGGCATGAGAAAAGTGTTATGGTTGAGTTGATTGAACCTTTGGTCTGGTCAAGTATACTTAGAGCAGTGGGTCTTAGAATAAGGTAGACTGAAGAATAAGCTCAACTGCTTGTTCAAACTGTAGACTCACAGACTTCAGTCCATGGAAATTTTGGCTCAGTTGATGTGAAGTAGGGTCATCATCTCCGGAGCCTCTGATGGAAGGTGGTCTGTGGACCATGCTCTGAGAGACGCTGCCTCAAAGCATCTGTGTCTTTTTCAAAGAAGATTCTTATTAATGCAGCTAGGTTGGTGACATTTCATGAAGAATTACAGAATGTAAGGCAGTATGAAGGAAGATAGATTTGAGTATGAGTTCTGACAGTTAAGTTCATGAACTCAACCTAGAAAAAGTGCTACATTTTCATTGCTGAATACCACTGTGGTCATCTCCAAAGTACCCCCCTTGGAAAGCCATGCACCGATGCCCGTGCCTAGTTCACCCTTCAAAGTAATTTTGGAAATCTTTCTGGAATGACCATCAGAGTTGTCATCACACAGCACATTAAAATATACAATAATAATGTCACTCAGCAAGACATTGTCACACGTTGACATGAACACACCTGTGAGACACTATTATACCAAGGTTACAAAGCCTTACCAAGTTATTGGTACAGTGCTGCCAGCTTAAGTACACAGTGGCAGATTTGCAGACTTAATTGTCAGGCCTCATATGACAACAGCTCTGATAGTGAGTCCAGAAAAAGTTCTTTGAAGGGTAGAGTAAGCACCAGTGTTGGTGGCCGGTTCCCTGGGGGAGCACCGCAAAGGTGACTGGTGATGTTCGGCAATGAGGTGTGTAGCGCTCTCTAGGATGCAGTGGAGAACTGAATTGTCAGACCTCGTGTGGGGGCATACAGAAAGCTACACAGATGTCTGTCTTGAGTTCAGACCTCTAGGCCAGCGGTTCTCAACCTGTGGGTCGTGACCCCTTTGTAACAATGAAAAAATACATGGTGGCATTAGGAAGGTTGAGAAGCACTGCTGTAGGACTTTGTAGTAGTTTCCTGACTTGAAATAACACACATTCATCATCTTCAGTTCTACATGCCCAGAGTCCAGATGGGTC
Source organism: Galago senegalensis (assembly GCA_963575145.1). Classification (NCBI taxonomy): domain Eukaryota; kingdom Metazoa; phylum Chordata; class Mammalia; order Primates; family Galagidae; genus Galago; species Galago senegalensis. Next base: position 9,215 of record CAUYTI010068516.1, on the reverse strand, counting down.
TCACCGGGCTAAACTCAAGGTGGCATCAGGTCTGCATTGCCCTGGGAGGCTCTAGGGAAGAATCTCTGTCCCCACTTTTTCCAGTCTCTAGGGGCCATCTGCCCTCCTTATCTCACAGCCGTCCCTCCATGGGAAAGCCAGTAGCATAGCAGCTGCTCTCCTCTCTCATCAGCCTCCTTTCCTCTTTCACTTCTAACAATCTTTGGGCCTACCTAAATAATCAGGATAATCTCCCAATCTCAAGATGCCCAACGGAGATATGTTCTGAAAAATGATTTCATGGACATAGTAACATCACAGAGTGTGGGCACACAGCCATCCATGGAGCTGGGTCATGACTATTTCACACCTAGTCTGTCTGGTGTAGCCTCTGGGTCATCACGTTATTGTACTGAATACCGTAGACCAGTGTTTTCAACCTTTTTTATCTCATAGCACACTTGAACCTTACAGTTAAACTTCTGTGACACACTTAAATTATGTTGATCAAAAAAAAAAAGTTTAAAAAAAAGAATATACTTATGGTGCTTTGAACTCTTTTTGAAAATAATTAATGATCTTTAAAAGTATTTGCGGCACGCCTAAGATCCTCTCACAGCACATCAGTGTGTCACAGCACACCAGCTGGAAATCACTGCTGTGGGCACTTGTAACACAACAGTAAGTGTTTGTTTATCTGACCATATCTAAACAAAGACATGCTATAGTGAAAGCATAGTATTATAATTTTATGGGACTACTGTCATACATGTTCAGCATTGATCAAATCTGCATTATACAGCACATGACTATATTGACAGGCTGTAGGGATTAGGACGTGGAAATATTGGGGTCACGGGTGGCATTATTCTGCCTTCAATAGCCCCAGATACTTAAAAGTATGGTCCTTAAACCAGCAGCATTAAATGTGGAGTTTTAGATCCCTTAGACCCCAGGCCTCCTGGATACAGAAGCTGCTTTTTAACACAATCCCAGGTGACTGGTGTGCACTGAGAGTGAGAAGCCGTGCTCTGAGGTGTTCCCGCTTCTCCTAGTCCCTTCCCTCTTCCCAGCACGAGTCTGGTTGATACAGCCTCCCAAGACAGTTTGCTCAGCCAGCACTTTTAAATATTTACTGTGTCTGCTATTTTAACTGTCTACTATTGGGCTCTGTTCTAGGATATGGGAATACAGTGACCAGGGAAATGTGGTCAGTGCAACAGTAAGGGACTCTATACTGAGCCACAGAGGGGGGACCAGAGCAGATGTGTTTGTGTTTATGAATCATTATAAGGAAGGAACTGCCAGTCAACTTTAACGTTCCTATTGACTTCATTTAGTTTAAGGGGAATTGCCTCTATTTTTTCTATAAATAAATTGTTTTGAAAGTATAGAAAAATGTAGAATAATACCATGTATTAATAGTATTATGTAACCATCATCAGAGTTAACAACAGAAATGTAGATTTTAAATTTTAATTGTTATATTCCCTCTGTGAGAGTTCTTCTCATTATTTAAAATGCTACCTTTTCTTAATAGGTGCCCAGGAACAGAATGGTACACAGCAAAGCATAGTTGTGGATATGCGTGAATTTCGAAGTGAACTCCCATCTCTGATCCATCGCCGGGGCATTGACATTGAGCCAGTGACTTTAGAGGTTGGAGATTACATCCTGACTCCAGAAATGTGTGTGGAACGCAAGAGTATCAGTGATTTGATCGGCTCTTTAAATAACGGCCGTCTCTACAACCAGTGCATCTCCATGTCTCGCTATTACAAGCGGCCTATGCTTTTGATTGAGTTTGACCCTAGTAAGCCTTTCTCCCTCACTTCCCGAGGTTCCTTATACCAGGAGATCTCCAGCAGTGATATTAGTTCCAAACTCACTCTTCTTACTCTTCACTTCCCCAAACTCCGGATTCTCTGGTGCCCCTCCCCGCATGCAACTGCAGAATTGTTTGAGGAGCTGAAACAAAACAAACCACAGCCTGATGCAGCCACAGCACTGGCCATTACAGCAGACTCTGAAACCCTCCCCGAGTCAGACAAGTATAATCCTGGTCCCCAAGACTTCTTGTTAAAAATGCCAGGGGTAAATGCCAAAAACTGTCGCTCCTTGATGAACCATGTTAAGAACATAGCAGAATTAGCAACCCTGTCACAAGACAAGCTCTCGAGTGTTCTGGGAAACGCAGCAAATGCTAAGCAGCTCTATGACTTCATCCACACCCCTTATGCAGACGTTGTCCCTAAAGGAAAAATGAGAAAGTGAACAACAGCGGCTGTCTGCTTAGCTGTGACTGCTTTTCAGCTGCCTTTTGCCAGCCGTGATAGGTTATCATTAATTCTTAGCTCAGTATTTCATTCTCTCCCAATGCTTTAATGATTGCGTACTGATCCAAGGTCAGGGGACCAAGCTAGGATTGCTTTCTGAACTTAGTATTGAGGCATCATTGAACTTTCCTGCCTGTGCTGTCCTTGGCAGTCCTAAGTTGTCAGGATCAGATGAAGTTCTGCAGTGTTTACTGAGGCTATTTTCAAGACAAGCAGGGATTTGTGTTTTCTCCCGAGACTGAGAAAACACATGACCATGTTCCTACTTTCTGTGCACACAGGGCTCTTTGGGGTGCTGAGAAAGATGGTACCATGTCTGTGCCGTTCCTGACCAGTGCTCTCCACCACATTTTCTTCAACTCAGTACTTCTCCCACCTATCTGCCTCGAAGGAAAATTCGTGGGCCTTCCTACTACTGCTTTAAGACAGCCACCTCTAAAACTGGCTAACTAGTCTTGTAATCACCTGAATATATGTAGTGTGCACTATAACTTGACTGTTCAAAACAAGTATTTTTAAGGATGAATTATTACTTGGAAAATTTAGTGGTGTCGGTGAAGAATGATTCTGCTTTGCACATACCCTTAAAATCAGAGGTCTCTACAGCCAGATGGCTAGTCTTTTTAAACTTCCTCTTTTTCCAGCTCTAGAAATTCAACATAAAACATCCTTAGCCTCTCTTTGATTCTGCATTTCCCATGTTCCTATGCAGGGAACCTCTTTCTTTCTCTATATGAAGATTTATATACAAGCAAATGAAGCTGGGCACAGTGGCTCATGCCTATGATCCCAGCACTTTTGGAGGCTGAGGTGGGCGAATTGCTTGAGTTCAGGAGTTCAAGACCAGCCTGAGCAAGAGTGAGACTCTATCTACAAAAAAATGGAAAAATTAGCCAGGCATGGTAGCACCACACCTGTACTCCCAGCTACTGGGGAAGCTGAGGCAAGAGGATCACTTGAGCCCCAGAGTTTGAGATGATGAACTATGATGATGCCACTCTAGTCCAGGTGACCGAGTGAGACTCTCTCTCTCAAAAAAAAAAGTACAAGCAGCAAATGAATGGTGTACAAAGTCTTGCTTTTTGCTTTGAAACAGTCTTGCTCCATTGTCCAGACTGAAGTCCGTGTCATGGTCACAGCTACCTGCAGCCCCCAACTCCTGGGCTCAAGCCATCCCATTGCCTCAGCTCCCTAGTAGCTGGGACTATAGGTGGCTGCCACAATGCCGGGCTAATTTTTTTTTTTTCTATTTTTAGTAGAGATGAAGTCTCACTCTTGCTCAGGCTGGTCTTGACCTCCTGGCCTCAAGCAATCCCTCCCACCTCAGCCTTCCAGAATGGCTGGGATTATAGGCATGGCACCCAGCCCCACAAAGCTTTTGAGATTTGGTTTTTCTTCTTTGAGACAAGAAGTATTATAGGTAAATGGAAGGTCAATGCATAAAACATATAAAAATTCAAAAGAAATATATACATTTGAAAATCCATAAAGAAAACATTTTCGGCTGGCGCCTGTGGCTCAAGTGGCTAAGGCGCCAGCCACATACACCTAAGGTGGCGGGTTTGAATCCCCAGCCAGGGCCCGCCAAACAACAATGATGGCTGCAACCAAAAAAATGGCCAGGCATTGTGGCGGGTGCCTGTAGTCCCAGTACTTGGGAGGCTGAGGCAGGAGACTCTCTTGAGCGCAGGAGTTGGAGGTTGCTGTGAGCTGTAATGCCATGGCACTCTACCCAGGAGGATAGCTTGAGGCTCTGTCTCAAAAAAAAAAAAAAAAGAAAGAAAACATTTTCACTCTAAACCTCCTTCTGATTTACTTAGGTAGGTTCTTTACTGAAAGTACATGCAGACAGGATATTCATAGCATCATTTTGCAACTTTTAACCTGCAGTTCTTAGACTTTATATTGGAACATTATTAGCTATTATCAACATATTTAGTAATGAGTAGTAAATTTCTACTTCAAGAGCTAATCTGGCCGTCAGCCGTGCTAGCCGCCCACAGTCCAGGGATGGTCAGCGCCAGCTTCCTTACTGTTGTCTGCACTCTCTGAACTAATACACAGCGGACTAGGGAGCACAAAATTGTCTTCAACTTTAACAAAAGCACTTTAAACTGCCCTTGCCAGGCTGAGCCTCTCATACTGATATCTTGATTTGTTGCTATAAGGAATTTTAACTCTATATAAGTGACCTGTAAGAATGAATTGAGGGTTTTCAAGAACCAGATTGGCATTATCAGACTCTATAAAGTGATGTGGAAAGTAGGGAAGAAGACTAGAAATGAAAATTAGTTTAAGGCAGAATAAAGATTTGGGCTACTAATTTTGTCCCAAGTTTAAAATACAGCCCCTAGAATAGCAAATAAAAATGTAGAATGATTACATTCACTGTCATTTTATTGAAAAATTCAGTCATAGTTCAGAGTACATTAAAATAGACATGCCACTTCAAGTGGTAATGGTTATTATGTTTATTTGCCTTATTCTAGCACTTCTGCTTGCACTATGTAATTTCTGTTTTTTTCTTATCTAATTCTACTTGCCTTTTATTATTGTTTCATTATATAAAAGGAAAATCTTAACATAGCACATTCTATGGTAGGAGTTTCTTTCCAAGTTAAGTTTTCAAAAATAAACTCTTCTCAGAGCTTCCATTTTAAACAGTCCTTGTTATCTAGTGTAATGTAGATAACAGTCTTACTTGTGTTTAGTACCAGTGTCCCAGGGCTCTCAGAATCTGTTACTGGCTTTCTCAGCTGCTGGAAGACGGGTACATTGTCTGCTGTGTACTTGCATCATGAGCAGTAGTTACTAATGAATTCTAAAATGGCCATTATAGGTGAAAGGCCATTTCTTCTTCCAACTTAGTAAATATATTTTAATGTATTTCCAGTTTATGGGAAGTTTTCAGCACATCTGTCGAGTTTTTACCCTCTGTGAATTTTTTATAAATTTTTTATAATCTAAGAATCTTTGGTGAAGAACTAGGGGTGCATGCAGTTGCAAAGTTAATACATTGCTTAGTTTTCTAGCGTCATTTTGTTAACTTTACCTTTTTCTCTGAAAATAATAAATATCCAGTATACTTAGGGACTTGCATTTAGCTTTTTTAACACCTTTCTTAAAAGCTAGATTAGCATTGTTTTACAAGTTTTTTGCATAAAAATTTAAACATACAAAATCTTAGGAGGAATCATTTTCAGTCTTGTTTAAATCGTAGTGACTTTCCTGATATTTCATTAAAACTATACAAGAAGAAATCGTTTTCAGTAGTGGTCATAAATATCCTTTTGGTGGTAAGTTACCGTGTCTTCAATTGGAGCTTGTAGATTGTACGTCTGCCCAGGTTTGAGTGCATCAGAATGCAGTGTCCCAGCTCGTGGGGGACTGAACATCAACCCAGGAGTGCATGACGGGATACACCTAAGGGCATATAGGATTAACTGCCTCCAAGTGGAAAACCTACACTGATGCAACTCCGAGGAAGTGGGGGAAGGAGACAGGCACTATTGGTCTTTGCTTTTGTTTTTTCAAGCATGATTTGATTTTGCTTCAGCTCAAAAAACTTCTTTGGGGAGATTTTCTTCTCTTTTGTGTTCAGTTTAACCTAAAAATGTCCTCTTAAAAACCATTTTAGAGAAATTCTTTTCTCATCATTGAGTATATTAAGATATAACTAGGTTTTGACATGAATTATCTTTTTTCTTTATCATTTTGCTTTCTGATTTGGTTTATAGCTATTTCCTATTCCAACCTGAACTTCAGCACTTAGTTAAACCACCTTTATCAACCAGGTTTTTGGTGGCCTTTGAAGATGATGCCGGTGTTTTTTAATTTAAAAATTTGTAAACCGAAACATAGATGGGAATGAGCCATAGTGATTTATAGCAATCTGTAACAGAGCTCTGTGTGTGTTTATTAATGAAATGGATGTTCAGTGCCTTCCTCGGCACTTTGTGGGCAGAGTAAAAATAACAGTCGTAGTAAAGGGCACACCTTACTAGCAATGTGTTGGTAAATACAATTTAAAACTCAGAGAATACTTAATTTTTTCTTATTTGGTGTGCAGAATAAATAAAGTCGAAAGCTCTTTGAATCACTGCTTTTGCTATTTGACTTGCTTACTAATCCACTTTCTGAGGCTTCAAAAAAAATGTTTTGGTTGTTTTTCCTTCCTGCCTTTCATTCTGCAGTATATTTTCTTCAGGAAAAAAAAAACTATTCTCATGAAAATACTCATTTGTTGGTGTGTAATGTGTGTGTGGTAACTCAATCCTGGGACATCTTAACAAAGGTTAATTTCTTGTCACTCCCGCTCATACATTTTTGTTTTTGAAGTCAAAGTTGGAAGAATGAATTATCTTTTTAACACAGTTGGAATTTAGTATAACCTCTTAAACAAGTTTAATTATTAGTTTACTGATTGGCTCATTTCCATGATTTAATTATTTCTGTTCCTACTTTAAAATGTTGATTCACATCCCTTTTTAATGAAGTGTTAAAATAGATTATTTCTCACAATGTTTTAATGTCTGATTAAAGACCTGACAGACCAACAAACCCTTTCTTGGTAGCCGTTACATAACTCACATTTTTTGAGCACTTAGGCATTATATGATGCTGTGGCCCCAAACCCTGAGACAAGGATTGGTCCCAGTCTGTGGCCTTTTAGGAGCTGGGCCGCACGGCATCACTGCCTGAGCCACTCTGCACCCTATCCCATTGTTCTGCCTTCCATGGAAAAATTGTCTTACATGAAACCACCCCCTGGTGCCAAAAAGGTTGAGGGCTGCTGCTATAAAGGTACCATTATTTAATCCTATTTTAACCATATTGAAACTGAAGCACAGAGTGGTGAGGTAATTTACCCAAGGTTACCCAGTAGTCAACGGTAGAACCAGGATTTGAAACCCAAGCAGTCTTGATTCCAGGCCCATAATGAAACGCTGGGGTCTGGGGGTGGGAGAAGGGTGAGAAACTAGTTCATGTTCACTTTTATGTATTTATTTAAAATTATGTAATTTGACATAATTACAATCATGTCATAGAGAAAGCAAATTGTTTTCGTGCCTCTCTTAGACACGAGTGTCCAGAGCAGGTATGCAGCTCAGCAAAAGTAAAAACACATGAGTCCCCTTTTGGTGCAGACCGGGTGCCGCCAGCAGCCTGCACTGCCGCTGACTCCTGGGTGCTGGACATTTTGCTGAAGCTACTTTGCCACTTATAAAAATGGCGGTGAATCTGCAGAGAGCTGATGGTGATGTGTGTGACTCTATCCAGCAGTAGCAAGTGCCCAGTGCAACATAAGCCAGTTTTGTATTTTTTGGCAAATTTATTTTTGTATTCCTTTGACTGACCCCCTATGAATCTCCAGGTCCTTGATTTCTTCTAAACCAGTCTTAACATCTTTCTGATTTCCTCATTAGTTGAGCCAAACAAAATCTTGGACTTTGGGGTTTTTTGCATAAGAATCATGGTTTCAGCTTTTTTAAAATTACACTTTGCAATGATATCCCTAGTGTGAGCTCCCAGAGCTCCCATATAATGATAAAACCCTATTTCCAGCCCAAACATCCTAAAATTAAACTTTATAAAAGAAGAGGAGGCCAGGCGCAGTGGCTCACACCTGTAACCCCAATACTTGGGAGGCCGAGGTGGGTGGATTGCCTGAGCTCACAGGTTCGAGACCAGCCTGAGCCAGAGCAAGACCTCATCTCTAAAAATAGCCAGGTATTGTGGTGAGCACCTGTAGTCACAGCTACTTGGCAGGTCGAGGCAACAGAATCACTTAAACCCAAGAGTTTGAGGTTGCTGTGAGCTATGATACCATGGCACTCTACCAAGGGTGACAAAGTAAGACTCTGTCTCAAAAACAAAGAAAAATAAAATAGAAAAGGATGATATACATCCATATAGACATATTTATTAAGAATATAAGAAGTATAACTTGGGACTATTATGTTGCTATACTGAAAACTACACATTGGTAAGATGTTAATTTTAAGAAATACAGACAAATTGAAGATGCTGTCATTTGCTCAGTGGACTCTTGTCCTCATTTTGTTCACAAAAGCTTAACTGGGGATGGGGAGGGGGAACACAGTGGCTCTCACCTGTAATCCTAGCACTCTTGAGTGGCTGAGGCTAGGGGATCACTTGAGTTTGAGACCAGCCTGAGTCAGAGCAAGACCCCATCTCTAAAAATAGCTGGGCATTGTGGTGGGGGCATGTAATCCTAGCTACTCAGGAGGCTGAGGCAAAAGGATCACTTGAGCCCAAGAGTTTGAGGGTGACAAAGTAAGACTCTATCTCAAAAACAAACAAAAAAAGCTTAACTGAATGTTTAATCTGTGTTCCGTTTCTGAATAGCCATTGACTATCAGTATTAAAGAAAGTGATTCATGAATAAGAAAGAAGAGGTTCCAAATGTCTATGTCTTTATTTTTGTGCCAATACCATGTTGTTTTGACCACTGTGGACTTGTAGTCCAGCCTAAGGCCTGGTAGGGGGATGCATCCAGCTTTGTTTTTATCACTAAAAATTGCCTTGGCTATATGGGATTGTTTTCTGGTTCCATACAAAACAAAGAACTTTTTCCAGTTCTTCAAAGTATGGTGTTGGTATTTTAATGGGCATTACATTGAATCCGTAGATTGCTTTGGGAAGTATAGACATTTTAACATTGTTGATTCTGGGAGGGGGATTGGAGGGATCACTTCTGAGGTTTATCTTATAGGGGTACAAGTGAATCTTTCTAAGAGTAGAATGTGAACGTTTTAAAACAATAGCTGAGAAAATGACATGAAGGCTGTGTTGACCAGTTTGATGGAAGTATTTCGGATTGTGTGTGAAAACCCCACACTGTACCCCAGAAGTGCATTAATGTACATAGTTACCATT